>JBBHKE010003062.1:246153-278933 GCA_037447655.1 Zygnema cylindricum | reverse complement strand
AATTAGCGGAAACATATATAAGAAATGATGGCAGCCTGCCTCCATCTCTTCTCTCTCTCCCCCATACTTGTTGTAGTCACTGAAAGAGAGAGAGAGCGATGGAGCCATGGCTGCCTCAGCTCCATAGGAAGGACTAAAGAGTGACTTAAGTCACTCTCAACAAAAGGTTGAGTCCGGCAGGACTCGAACCCCCGACCGGTAGAGCGCAGCGTAGCCGTTAGCTCTAACCAGTCTGTCGTAGAAGTCCGTTAGATTATATAGGGTTTCATTCATATATAAACTGTTGTATAGTACCGAAATGATCTAACTGGAATATGAAACGAAACGAACATACAACTTGTTAAGGTTTAGTGCGAAACGTCATTTCGCACGAAACAAATGAAACAGACACTTTTAACGGTCGACATTTAATGTCGGATTTAATCCGACGGCGCACGTCGTCGCCGAGATCGCGGAATGGTCAATTTGGATTTTATGGACGTGGCATGACGTGACTGAAATTCTATGGGCTCCATTGCCACACAGAATTCGCAGGTCCAAAGGAAGCTAATCTAGATAGTGCCGACTCCAACTTGATATAAACCCAAATGATTGACCCCTTGACAATCAGAACCCCATTACAGCTTCACCCCTGTGAAATAAGACTTTCTGTGTGCTCAGTTCCACCACAGAATGCAAAGTTAGAATATGAGATTTGGACACATTCACCCACTTTGACTTTCCCTTAGAAATGCAGCCACCCAGGCAGGCAAAAACTCTGACCGACTACACCCCTGTGTAGCCTGGACTCCCCTGAGTCCGCAGCAACAAGAATCACTGAATTTGGTCAACTGAGTTGATAGTTATGGTTGGCCAAAGTTTGCCATTTATACAAGATGCTCTCTGGGAGAGGCGGCTACTTACCCAAAATATTCTAAGTCCTAAACCCTCTCTAAACCCCCTAGTACTGAGGTACTGACCAATCACAGGACTGTACCGTACAATAAAGTACAGATGCCGATGTACTTTCTGTACGGACAGTGTACGACGTCGCCATTATGCGACATTTGTCACATCCGGATTTGTTGTCTTCCGTTCCGGTGATTCCGTAAACCCGTATGATGTTGCCACGTGTCATCCGGAGTGGTGGAGTCCGCAAACCGCCAAATTGTCCTTTCCGCGAAGCCGGCGCTAACCACGGCCGTCCAATTGATATTCGTATTAAATAAAGACAGTCGAAACAAATGTCCGTACTATTTGTTTCGTCCGGTACTAATAGTACAACTGATTCTATGTCTAATAAACCGTAATCCAGTTAAATGGAAAATCCTACGTGTGAATGTTTATATACATATCAAACCCATTATACCTTAGCACTAGTCCTAGACTAAACGGACAAAGCTACCGGCTACGAGTTACTTCACGAACGGCAGGTACCAGGATCAAATCCTGGGTCCGTCAAGTACCTTTAGGTACATCTACCTAATTTACCCCTGTCTTCTCTAGAGAGCTTAGGCAGCCATGGCTCTAGCTCCCTCTCCAGCCTTCAGTGACTACAACAAGTGTGGGGGCTTGGAGAAGGAGGTTAGAGGCAGAGTGCCTCTGCTACTTTTCTATCCTAAAAAAAAAACCTAGAAAATACCCAAATATCAACAGTGAACATGAGATGTATACTTTTGTCTTAATTACTCAGGAATGGTAATTCAACTAAAAACCCATAAAGAGGTATGTTGGTTAATTTCACACACAGTATACAACGTTGATTTTTTCATTCTTCATGCAAATTTCAAATTATAATTGTCGACTTACTTCAATTGTTTGCTTAAGTTAAAATAACGGACAACAATTTATAAACAACAATACAACAAACAATTTAACACGGCATGACACAAAAAAATTGGCCGTCAACGTGGAATTAAGACAAAGAATCAACACTATAACTTACTGACTAACATTCAACTTGAGAGATGAATTAACACGGACATCAATGAAATGACACCGCAAATGCAAAAGGCACATGCAAACCCTACAATTATCATAGATCGAACAGAGCATAAAGAAAGAAGGACAACTATAGTAAAATAATTTGTTACTTCCATAAGTAAACATAAAAAATGCACGAGAAAATCATTTCGGTATCTAAGGAATTAACAAAACACCTATCTATTATTTGGGAACAAAGATGGTTTCAACGTTGTAGAATAAATGCTTAAATCAATGGCTTCACGAGGTACCCTTCGCAGCTTTCACAAAAGGTGGAGCACTTAGCAAGGCAACAACTAACGAGGTCAATCAAGCGATTCAGTAATATAGTGGGTCTATAATATCAAGGAAAGGAAACAATCAGAATAAGTCAATAAACTTGATACATTCAATTGGGAAATGATATTTGCATACGTGCTTTGGTTGGGCGCAAGCGCCTACGTCAACCATAATTCAAAAGTAGGTGTTTTTGCTTCGCCCTTTTTCTAAAAGGGCAAAGCATTCTAGTCGCATTCATCTCTGGTGACAACGAAAATCGACCGTCGATTTTTTTGTGTAAGATCTTGAGCCGTTGAGTGTTTTGAAATTTGATTGGCGTCTCTGGTGACAACAATAATTGATCGTTGATTGTTTTGGTATAAGATGGTGAGCAGTTGAGTGATTTGAGTTTTGATTGGCTTTGTCATGTTCCATTTTGATGTAATAAATAGAGACACGTGGTACAATCCTATTTGTTGTATTTCGCGTGGTTGTAGTGGTATGATAAAAGGCCAAACAAAATCGACGTCACGCCAAAATGTCGTGATATCAATACCGGTTGAGTAACATACAGTATCGTACTTTAAAATTTTGCGCGTGCGATCATGTACATCACGCCACGTTGTCGTTTTCTCAAAATCGACGTCACGCCAAAATGTCGTGTTATCAATACCGGTTAAGTAACATACAGTATCATACTTTTATTTTTTGCGCGTGCGATCTCGTCACATCACGCCACGTTGTTCTGTTCTCAATATCCGTACACTACTGTTATTTCAGTGTTAGCGTGGCGTACAATGTGTCGTTTAATCTATATAACAGTGTTGGCTAAAAGTACGATGTGTTGTTTAATCTATACCGATACAGTAACGTACAGTATCGCACTTTTAATTTTGGCGCATGCGATCTCGTCACATCATGCAAGTTGTCGTGTTCTCAATATCCGTACACTACAAAACGAATCGTAATTAGAGTAAATAACGCTAATTCCATCGCCCTAAATTTTGACTCTATCACGTTAAATAGAGGAAATGATTCGAATTTTTTCATTATACTATTTAAGGTAAAGTTTAATTACCGTAAAAAACTCTAATATAGGTTCGTTTTAAATAGTGTGGAGTATGGACAACGTCTGACTTTGCAAAATTGTATTTTTATAAGTAAAAAGGTACAAATAATAATTAAATAGAATCGCACTCGCATGTGAAATTGCACTAAACAAAAAAAATAAATTGCATCGAAAAAAACCCGTTCGCATAGCTCCGTTAGTAGACAACATTGTCGTCCATGTGAACATTTACATGAATTTACATGTGACAAGTTTATAGTTAAACGACAACATTATGAGTTGAGACAAATAGTATATATATATGAGACAAATATGAAACTCTGAGACCTCCATAAGTCCTCAGAGCGGACAGCTTCCAAGAAGCCTCTAGGATAATCCTGACCCCTTTGTGTTTAAGCAAAAATAACTGCCACCCTGGCAGACAAAAACTCTGACCAACTTCACCCCTGTGAAGACAAGACTCCCCTGAGTCGATAGCAAAAAGAATCTCTGAATTTGCTCCCCTGAGCAGTAAGTTATGGAGGGTCAAAGTTGACCTTTTGTACAGAAGCTCTCTGGGAGAGAGGGTCCTATCTTCTAATTTTTCTAAGTCCTATCTCTCTCACAGACTCTATCTACTGATGTACGGAACCAATCAGAATTGAGTTCCGTACGCAAAAGTACAGCTGCCGGTGTACTTTATGTACGGATATTGTACGACATGGCCAAAATGTCGACACATGTCAAATCCGGATTCGGTGCCATAATCTCCGGAGTTTCCACAATCCAACGGAATTTTGCCACGCGTCATCCGATGTGGCGATGGCCACAAACCGCCGAAATCTTCCTCCGCGATCTCGGCGCTAATCCCGGCCGTCCGATTAAATTCGGCTTTAATCGTGGCCGTAATAAATACATGCGCGGTATTTGTTTCATTTACGAAACAAATGCGCGGTACTGATTTATGTCCGTACCGTAAGTCGTACATTACATATTACTGGATCTATGTATCCCGTAATTAATTCTAGTTAAATGGTTTATCGCAAGAATACATATCTAAATAATTATCAAACTATATGCTACGTAACAATACCTCTAGACGAAACGGCTAAGGCTACCGGCTACTTCGTGTCTGCCGGCCGGCAGGTACATGGATCAAATCCTGCCGCCGGCATATACATTTTAATCAAATATATAAACCCTATTATAAAATTCCCGTAAACCTCAGGATAGCCAAGGTAGCCATGGCTCTAGCTTCCTCTCCAATTTCTCAGTGACTGCGACAAGTTTGAGAGTTGGAGAGAGAAGTTAGAGATAGACTGCCTCGACTTCTATATTTCTTTTCAGACCTAGAAAATACTAATAAAACCATTAGTTTCTACAAAATAGTACTAACATCATAATGACGCCAAAATATACGGACTAACAGTTTTTTTTTGTCTACATAATTTAGTGTTCATAATTACAGCACGGATAATTATTGCCAACATAACCTAATATAGAGTACTTAAATAAATTAGAGTAAACTACCTCTGTGAAAAGGTTCTGTTGTTATACGACCACTGGAGCAGGTGGAGCAGCACCAGTAGCAGTAAATGAAGACATAATTTACTCACAAAAACTTACCAAGAATCCTACCCAACAGTTATCTACTACAGCTCACCAAATCTGACATAAATGTCAAAACTGCTTCAAACTACACCACAATATAGAATATCACAAAGTTTGACAACTCCCAAAGTTTCAGCCCAATTGATCTAACATACACCAAGATATGCAACTCAGAAGTTTCCCAAAAACAGTTTGCAAATTACACATTCTGGAAGTCTGGATACATCAAATGTTAAGTCCTAAGTCTTATACTCGTAGTGAGTTTTTACTCCTAATTGTCCTATTACATAGTGGTGTACCTCTAATACAAACGTTCTTGAGAGATACGTCCAATAACGTAATTGCCACTAAGATCAACTACTGTTTATCATGCTAAAACTAGTTCTACCACTGTACCATCAGTATTACTGAGAGATCAATACAATTACTTGCCGCCGGCTTAATTGTTATTGTCCGGATGAGTTCATCCAGATGTTGCAAATACACCTGCTAGCAAATCACGTGTGATCTTTTTATGAATCTCATCCATTGACTTGATTCGGATCAAACGGAGCTGCGTTGTCTTGTTCCGAATCATATTCAACGTCATTGCAGCTTCGTCGCAGCAGCATCGTCGTGTATTGAATAACCGCAGCTGCTTTGTCCCATCCGCGTTGCAGTTGCTTTGTCTCATATGTGCGCAGATGCTTTGTCTTGTTCAATGTGTGACAGGCAAATGTGGATGTCGGTGCCATTCTAAAATACCTGTTCTGTACTTAAGTGACGATGCGTGTCATTTACGCTATATTTTACCGTCTTTCTGCCGTCACACTAATTTACTAAGACCTAAAGCTTTCCAAAATCAACACTCCCCTAAAGCTTTAAACTCAATGTATCAACGCAACTGCAATGTGAAGAAGCGCAGTTGCGTTGTTGTATTAGCGCAGTATGGTAGCATAACAACGCAGCAAATCAGCTAGTTACCTAGTCCCACTGCATTTTGTTGTTCTATGACAACTGGTGCAGGTGGAGTTGCAACAGTAGTAGTTGAAGTAGACATATTAAAGCAGAAGCTTTACAAGAATCCCTCACAAACATCACCTTTTGACACATTGTAAATCATGACTCACAAATCCAATTACCCCAAGAATTGGCACACAATTAGACTAGCACACACACTATTAATTCCCAAAATTTCAGCAAAAGTGACCAAATAAACCATAAGATATGAGAGCTGCAAGTTTCCCAAAAATTGCCTTTTAATTTCCCATATTCCCAAAACTGGATACCAAAATAATTATAAGTCCTAAACTTTATACTCTGAGTGAGCTCCAACTGCTCATTAGCCAATCAGGTGACAGTTCCGTGAATAGTAGTATTGTACTGTAGTACGACAAGGTACTCTAATGTACTTCCAAAAACCTAATTGCAACTACCCTAAAAACTAAATAGTGAAACACTATTTGATAAAGCACTAAGCAAAAAAAACTATTTCTTCAGGTATTTACACTCTGACTCCGTACTCAAATTGTTTCTTACTTAGTAATCATCCGTCTAGTATGTCCAATCTACTGTGGTGATTTTGTACGGATATCTGGGGTGCTTACGGGGCATCTCGTCACCTATGGTCCCCACTCGAATCTCAACCGTTAACGTGTTAAAATCGGACGCCACGTATTTTCCCTTTACAAATGTGTCCCAGGATGTCCAGTTTATTTCCAGTCCGCTCGATCACCGAAGTCATCCGTTCGATAGGCAACATGTGTCCAGGTCCATTCCAATTTTCTTGAAATATCTAAAATGCCGACGTGTGTCTTATATGGCCGTACAATATACTGTAGAGTAATACTTCACTGTTACTCTATTTAAGGTAAGCATTACATCTAACTTATCCATAAATATTATAAGTGTTAAGTCTCCCATCACAGCTCTATCTACTGAGGACAAAGCTTTGAGAAACAAATACCAATATCGTCCAGATGCATCCTCGCACATAATAAAAGTACAGCAATGTAAATTCAATGTCACAACCGAAAAAAAAAAAAAGCCTTTCACCAGAACTAACCAACATACACTTTCAATTTCAAGTGAATTTCAATTTCAACTTCAAGGTCATTATTCTCATGAATGATGATTTGGCAACAACGTCAAAGGATATTTCTACAAACATAGGGTGTGCAAACAGAAAACAGCCATACAAATATTTTGAGTAACATGTCATTGTAAGAATCTCGCAATAAATATTTGCTGAAGGGCCATCACTAACATCCCTACATCAATTTTTCTCGGTTTTTCCAAAATCCGCTATGTATGGTTACCACAAACTAGTGCAGTAACATAATACAAGCTCAACAGGCAATGTCTGTAGGCAAAAAAAGACAGATGGAAGTGGAGATACGGATTCGCCAATAGTAGACCTAGAAAATGATGTTGTTGCTCTACAATGTTAACATCTATACTTTCTAACGGTCGTAGGTTCGAACTCCATGCTCCTTTATGTGCGAACGCTAGAAGTGCCAGCCATCGCTTCCGTGCACCCTTTGCTGAATTCTAACGCAGTTAAGATTTTTGCGCTCATCTAGTATCTATATCCACTCTCCCAACGGTTACTGTTTTCTTCCCAAATTGGTCACACCATTTCAGTAACCAGGTTCGCAAGGATACGAAGTGTATTTAATTCCATAAGGGAAAAGTGCGAGATTTGAGCGACACGGGGACGGCGGGTGGATAAACTGGGCGATGTGTGGCTCGGAGGATCATTGTCGCCGCGACGACAACGTCGTCACAATGTTCTGAGCGACGGCTGGCGTCAAGGTGGGCGGCCAGAGATGGGAGGGGAAGGCTTTCGATTCGCTGCCGGATGCTTTTGTCTCTTGGGAGAAAACAGAGGCGCAGACGCTTCCTGAGAATGCGCAGGTGTACGGATGAAAATTGGAATTGTCGGCAGTAAGGAGAGCATGGTGACAAAACGGTTGCTGACGTGGCGGAATTGCAAGCATGGTTCTGAGAGGTGAACTTTACCGGGTTTACATCAGATATAACAACTTTAAATTACTTCCGTACTTTCGTACAACAACTTGTGGAATCGATTGATGTACGGTCAGGTGGATTAGCTTGAGTGCGTCGAGTAGCTGAACTCGGCGGTTGTTGGGAAAGTATTTCAAAAAAAATGTTGGAGCTGTTAAGAGATTGAGATAGCAGAGTGCCATCCTTTTATTGTATTGTGTTTAAAGGGGACGATAACAAGCTTCTGTATAGTTTCTGTGTTCAAATCAAATTTCATGTGGTTGCTGAACCGCTTTACGTCATCTTTTTGTTTGCTATTTTTTCCTCTCTCTATGGTTCTTCCCTTCCATCCCTTTCTGTCTCCTCCTTTGCAACATTCCTTGCCTTCGCACCTTTCCTCGTAATCGGATTTTATCAAATAAGATCAATATCTATTTTCTTGCCACAATTGCAACACTATGAAATAATACGCACAAATTATATCGTATCATGTCATCAAATGTAGCATTGAATGGAGTTAGAATCGACATGAGATTCGACGTGTCTCTCTCTCATGCGCCATTTATTTTATATTGCCGGTTGGATTTAGACTTGCCATTGCATTTTCGGATATCCAATTTTCCGATTTCAGGTCGTGGCAAGACGGTTCTTGTGCGAATGCGTGCGACCCAGTTTTACAATAACCCTAAAAAACCCATGGACCTTGGGCCTTCAACAGAGTGGCCAATAGTAAAATCCGCCAAAAACTAGATTCTGAAACTAGGCCACAAGAATACGCGATTTCAAAATGGTATCTGTGTTGAGAGGATTCAAACTTATGCATTAGCATGTCGGTTTGAGTGTCGTTCTAACGTTTATACATGGATGTAGAACAATAAACTAAACCAAATGTGATTCAACAATCGACCTGTCCTATATTTGGATTTTGACCAATATTGTTAACTTACGAAGAACACAAAACATAAAACAATAGGATATACCAAAGCTTACAATGGATAAATTATCATTGAAAGACACAATGATGATGATCATAATCTACTTTAGAAGCATTACACGACACAAAACCCTAAAAAAAAAAAATGAATGGTGACAAGTTGAAAAGCAAGACGAAAAGTGAACAGACTACAAAATCTGAATAACTAGCCGCTAATATAATCAAAAAAACAATTATAAATTCTACTAAAAACGTACTATTAACATCACCAAAAAACCATAATTACAAGTTTGTTCCTCGTCATAAATGCGCCTGCCAAAAATAAGTACACCTGTCCCCAAAAAGATTCTATGTACCGGCGGCGTCCTTTTTATATATCCCACGTGTCGCATTATGTACTTTACATGCGACGTACCATTTTATCTTCGTCGATTATCTCACGTCGGATCGCTTCGCGATCCGCCGTCCATTTCCTCTCACATTTTGCGCCACTCAATTACTCCATTAATTTTACTCGTACATTTAATTCCCCCGAACCGCAAACTGTTCAAAACTCCACAGTACATCATGTAAAATATATACGCACGAAACGTCGCGTGCGCATCAAATTTCACATTTGCACGAAACTAAATCTTCAAAAACAACAAATCTGTTGTGGTGATTTCGTACGGATATCTGGGGTGCTTACGAGGCATCTCGTCACTTGTAGTCCCCACTCGAATCTCAACCGTTAACCATATGAAATCCGACGTCAGGTATTTGCCCTTCACAACTCTGTTCCTCGATGTCCGGTTCATTTCCCGTCTGCCCGATCTACCGAAGTCATCCGTTCGATAGGCTACATGTGTCCAGGTCCATTCCCCACTTTCTGAGTTATCTAAAATGCCGACGCGTGTCTTATATGACTGTACAAAATACTTTAGAGTAATACTTCACTGTCACGCTATTTAAGGTAAGTATTACATCAAACTTATCCAAAAATATTCTAAGTGTTATGTCTTCCCTCATACATCTATCTACTGAGGACAAAGCTTTGAAAACAACACATTCCAAAGTAAGACTTAACGCAGTATGGCATCATAGCAACGTAGCAACTCAGCTAGTCACTTAGTCCAACTGCATCACTATAAAACTTCAGCTTAGGAGCAGGAAGAGCTTTAGTGAGCATATCAGCAATCATTTTTGCATCTGGCAGATAACATTATTTAATTACCCGGTAAAACACTTTTTCTCTTACAAAGTGTAATCTTACATCCATGTGATTACTCTTGAAGTGGTGACTTGGGTTAGAGGCAATGGGAATGGCAGCTTGGTTATCACACCAGATCACTTGCAGACGAACTTGCATGTATCCTAATTCTTGCAACATGGGTTTTACCCCTAAGAGTTCTTTGAGGGCCGAGCTTCCTGCCATGTATTTTGACTCCATTGTCGATTGTGCAATAACTTTTTGAAGTTAGCTGCTCCAGCTGCAAGTCTTGTTCCCAATTTGCAGAACGAATTCCGTGGTGGATTTTTGGCTTGGCATGTCGCCATAGCTTACATCACTCCATGTTTGCATCTTCACTTCTCCTCCGCCTAGTGTGAGTTTGAGGTCTTTGGTTCCTGCCAAATATCTTAAGACTCTCCTTGCTGCATCACGGTTAGATTTTCTAGGATTTTTAAGACTTCTGCTCAGTACCCCAATTGCTGCAACAATACTAGGACAGGTACAGTTCATGAAATATATTAAACTTCCCACTATTTGTCTGTAAGATATTAGTGTCATAGGATCATCCTCCCCTGACTCTAAATACTCACTAACAATAACACCTGGTTCTGTCTCTTCTCCCTCTTACTTTTGTCGAAACTCCATTGAAGTTATACACCCTTTTGCCCCCCGCATTCCATACTCATCTAACATGTTTCCAATAGCCTCCTTTTGAGTCAATTTCTATCCCTTTCTACCTGAATACCGAGAATATATTTCGCCTCACCGAGGTTTTTCATCTCAAACCATGAATTTAAGGCAGTTTTGATTTTATTAATTTCAGCCATTGATTCGCTAATTAGTAGTAGATCATCTACATACACCACAATATACACTATCCCATCCTCACCCTTTAGAACATAAACAGAATGATAAAAGCTTATCCTTTGAAATCATAGGCTAGTTAAGAATTCGCCAAGCTTCAGATTCCATTGTCTAGGGGCCTGTTTTAGACCGTACAGAGATTTATACAATTTGCATACCAAGTGCTCTTTTTCTGGTTCTGCGTACATTTCAGGTTGCTCCATATTAATGTTCTATTTTAGCTCTCCATGCAAGAAGGCTATTTTTACATTCATTTGATGTATTTCGATATCTTTTATAGCAGCTAGGGACAACAAAATCCTAACTGTCAGAAATCTTACAACCGGAGAAAATGTTTCTTCAAAATCAATTCCTTCGTTTTGATTATATCCTTTTGCCACAAGCCTAGCCTTATATCGTTTAATAGTATTATCGGGATTGAACTTCACATTGAATACCAATTTGTTGTTGATCGCTTTTCGGTTCGGAGGAAGATCCTCAAGCTCCCATGTCTGAGCTTCCATAATCGAATTTATTTCGTTGTTAGCTGTCGATCGAGTGATGTCGTTTTGGTGATGAGAAGGCCTCCCAAATAGTCAGATGCTCCCGTGTGGCCGCAAAGTAGGCAAGGTGGGATTTTGCTTGCAGCCAGCTATTGGTTCGTCTTCCTTGTAGAAATTTTGAGGCTGAAAACGTTGGATCCCTCACATTTCTCCTTTGTCTCTGTGTAAATCCGTAAAATTCGAATTATGGACACCGGATTGAAACTGATTTTGTTGAGGAGCTTGGTTAATTTCAGACACCAGTGTCATCACCGGATGCATGTGCATCTGTGTGACAATCTCTTGTTTGCATTCTAAAATGACATAATCTTGTATTTTTTTGCTACTTTTGTTGCGCTGTCATTTAAAAAAAATATATCGAGTCAAGTTTATTCTTTTCAACAATATTCCTTGCTACAATTATTTTGTGTTTCTCAAATACAAAGACTCTATACCCTTTCGAGTGATCATCATATCCGAACAAGATACCGGGTAATCCTTTTGGTTCCATTTTGTATCAATCTTTAAATGTATCTAAAATAAAGTATTTGCTACCATAGACTTTGAAATGACTAACATCCGGTTTTCTACCAGTCCAGACCTCGTAGGGAGTAGTTTCTACCAATCTTGACCTTATTCTATTCTTGATATAAACAACACAGTAGTTTCTCCCAATCTTGACCTTATTCTATTCTTGATATAAACAACACAATTCAATTCTTCAGCCCAGAATTTCAGATCCACGTCCTTATCTGCAAGCATGGACCTAGAGCTCTCTGTGATAGTTCTATTTAGTCTTTTTGAAACTCCATTTTTTTCGGGTGAATATGGAACAGTTAGTTGATGACTAATACTTTCCTTAAGTAGGAAGTTTTCAAACTCTTTTGACGTATATTCCCCGCCGTTGTCCGACCTCAGTTCGAAAAATTGGCGGACCATGTAGTTTCTCCACCCATGCTTTGTAGTTTTGGAAGTGGCCAAAGAATTCACTCTTTTCCCTCATGAAGTAGAATTTAGTTAACCTCAAAAAATCAGCTATAAACGTAACCATATATTTCATCCCCCCGGCAGATGATACCTTTGCAGGGCAGAAAATATCAGAATGAATTAGTTGCAAAAGTTTACTGGATCGGTGTTCGGATTCTTGAGGAAACTGTAATCTGTGTATTTTTCCTAGTGCACAGCCATCATACGTTTTAGGTGACTGATCTGCAAGAGTGACTCCTTCTAATTTACCAGCATGTACCATTTTTCTCAAAATGTCATAGTTCACATGGCCTAATCTCTTATGCCACAACTAATCTGTGTATTTTTCCTAGTGCACAACCATCACACGTTTTAGGTGACTGATCTGCAAGAGTGACTCCTTCTAATTTACCAGCATGTACTATTTTTCTCAAAATGTCATAGTTCACATGGTCAATCTCTTATTCCACAGCTCATCTGAAGTTAATGCACCGAAATATTAAACATCATTTTCTTTATTATCGGGCATATCCATTCGATACATTTTGCTGACATCTGTAGTGCCTGTGACCGCGATATTTCTATTCTTGCTAACAACCTACCGACCATGTTTCAAAGTGACCTCAAATCCTTTACTTTCTACCAAAGAAGTTGAAAACAAAATATTATTGAAATCCTGGACAAATAGAACATTGTCAAGAGTTCTCTCAACTGCCTTTCCTTCTATATCAACTAGCAAGGAGACATCACCTACAACACGTGTCTGTACACTCATACCACAAGCATAATAGATATTTTTCTTGGGTGTGGATTTCAAATTTTTGAAAATTGCCTTGTTCCAGCACATGTGCCGACGCTCCTGTATCCATTATTAATCCAGTATCTTCTGCACCCTCTATTGCTGCCGCCATAGCAAATAAGTCCACGTCGTTCTCGTCAGATAGTGTTAGAGATTCGTCTTGGTAAGATGAAAATGATGAGAAAAGTGCATTTCCTCGATATGTAGATCTTGTGAAGCTTTCATTAGACCGGCTTTATTGCCATCTAGGCCTGTACAATCTTGTTTCGTAAGCCCTCTTAAACTTATGACAGAACTTATATCTATGACCTTTTTCATTATAATAAAAATAAGCATTGAAAGACTGTCTATTCCCTCCCTCATTAAACTGTTTAAATTGATTTCTGCTTATGATTAAATTGATTTCTCTGCTGATCAAACTGATTTTTTTTGCTGATTAAACTGAGCCTTTCCGTCAATGTCCGTGTTAAAGGCCTCTACCTGCCTTTCTACACTGATAATTTTAGAATCAGCCTCTTCCTCTAATATCAAATTAACAGCTAACTTTAAAGTCCAAATAGTCTTAACTTTCTGTTTCAGCCTATCAGACAATGCTTTCATAGTATTAGGAAGACCCCTCATTAGTAATGCAGCCTATTAAAACTGAGGGAATGATCCACCTGCACAAGCATGAGAGTCTATTAGAAAACAAAACTTGCTACCATATTCGGCCATTGTGCCGCCCGTGTATTTGTAGTCCCAAATTTGTCTAGCAAAAAATAGTTTTTCTTGGACATTAGCCTTTTTATAATTATCTTTAAGAGACTTCCAGATATCGACCGCCTTTTTCATTTTTATCTAAAACAAAGCCAATTCTTTTGAGATACAAAATTTTAGAATAGATCGAGCTTGCGAATTTTTCTTTGACCAAGATGCATCTGTTTCCGCTAGTGAACCATCCAAAATATCCAAAAGATTAACATTTTCGAAGTTTGTTTCCAACATATCCGCCCAATAAACATATTTTTCCCTCGAGAAGATAAGAATTCTTGATGACAGCTCATAACATATTACTCTACGACCACTAGAGCAGGTGGAGCAGCAATAGTAGTACTAGAAGTAGACATAATCTACTCACAGAAGCTTACCAAGAATCCTACCAAACAGTTGTCTTCTACAGCTCACGAAATTTGACACAAAGGTCAAAACTTCTTCAAACTATACAAGAATATAGAATATCACAAAGTCTGACAAATCCCAAAGTTCAGCCCAATTGATCCAATATACACCAAGATATGCAACTCAAAAGTTTTCCAAAAAAAGTTTGCAAATTACACAGTCTGGATGTCTCGATACATCAAATGTTCTAAGTCCTAAGTCTTATACTCGTAGTGAGTTTCTACTCCTAGTTGTCCTATTACATAGTATTGTACCTCTGATACAAACGTTCTTGAAAGATACGTCTAAGAACTTAACTACCACTAAGATCAAGTACTCGTAATCAAGCTAAAACTATTTTTTCCATTGTACAATCAATATTACTGAGAGATCAATACAATTACTTGCCGCTGGCTTAATTGCTATTGTCCGGATGAGTTCATCCTGATGTTGCAAAAACACCTGCTAGCAAATCACTTGTGATCCTTTTATGAATCTTGTCCATTAATCACTTGTGATCTTTTATGAATCTTGTCCATTAACTTGATTCAGATCAACCGCAGCTACATTGTCTCGTTCTCAATCATATTCAACATCACCGCAGCTTCGTCGCAACTGCGTCGTCTTCTACTGAAAAACCAAAACTGCTTTGTCCCATCTGCGTTGCACCTGCTTTGTCTCATCTGCGTCGCAGCTGCTTTGTCTTGTTCAATGTGTGACAGGCATATGTGGATGTCAATGCTATTCCGAAATACTTGTTCTCTACTTAAGTGCAACGTTTGTCCTTTACGCTATATTTTACTCTCTATCTGCCGTCACACTAATTTACTAAGACTTAAAGCTTTCCAAAATCAATAGGTTATATCACAATAATTAGTGTTTACAACTCCGATTTTTTTTGTTTTACTCTAATTTTTTCTTTATTCTATTTACGATTCGCGGTAAACTAAATTTCAGCATTGGCGTCACGTAAGATGTTCGTACATAGTATGCACTGTACAATCGCATTGTACATGGTAAAGACCATGACGATGCCAAGTGGATGGTTTAATTCGCGTTTCGTTCATGTAAGGGGTTTGATTAAGCGTAAAAGTTTCACATTAATTTGAGTGTCGATCTCAATCTTCTAAACGATATCAAAATTTTGACGCCTTTTTCATCTTAATATGTGACATAAGCAAATCCTCTAAAATCATTAGCTTTAAGAGATGCAAAGCCTGTTGATTTTTCCCACCATAGGATGCATCAGTTTTAGCAAGACTGCCATCAACTACATCAAACTGTTTAACTTGAGTAAAATAAGACTCAACCAAATCAGACCAATAAAGATATTTCCTTCCATCAAAAAATGGTATCCGTGAGGACGGGCCCGTAACTTGTTGTTCTGTGGATATTACACCCACAAAAGATGAAGATGAGGCAGGAGTAGTCATCACAGAATTAAACAAGCAAGAAGCTCTCACAGATGATCAAAAAAATATACAACTTTGGAACACAGCCAAAGACAATTTAGGCAACCAAATGGCCTACAAATCTGCCACAATGCAGAGAATACAAAGAGGAACACAAGTGCAAATTTACACAGAAATCTACAAACAGATCTGAGAAATACTCTCAGTCAAAGATATCAAAATGCTAAAGCATAATTTGATACAACAAGTTCCTAACTTTTGAAATGGTTAAGTCTTACTCTTATACCTAAAAGATCTAACCTTCTGAAAGCTAATAGCCACTCACTAACCTAACCAAGGTAAGAAGGCATATCAGCCATGCATCCATAATATCTACCTGAGCTAAGGAGGATACCAAAATATATCAAGGTATGTCATACAGAATGAATCTAAACTGAGTGCTTAATCAAACAAAACACGCCTATGTACAAAACAGGGATATGTTACGTCACACCGTAATCTACAAAACACGTCGGATAATCATAGACGTGGTCCTGGTTAATTAACGTTCTTCAGTAGCAAATCTCCACCGTCCATCTTTTAGAAGTTTCATCCAAGATGAAACTTTGTGTGACACCTCGGTCTTCCGGTGAATCTGAGTCGTAGAACCAAGTCTATCGGAGTGTCTCATCTCAGTTTGCTGACGCGTGTCCCGCTAATGTGATACACAGCGTACTCTCTCGCTGTTCACTGTCACACTAATACTAGGCTTGAACCAGGCTTCCACAAAATAAACTAAGTACCCAGATGACACTCCCCTCACATAGGAGGCTTAGTGAGGACTAAAGCTTTCAAAACAACAAGTAAGAGATCGTATTACGTATGGTATTAAATCTTTGGTTAGAAACCAATGAAAAGTTTTCTCACTCGAATATCTACTGCTGTGACCGGTGAGGGTGCTCTAACCTTTGTCGGTATACCACAATGTGAAGTGGTAGGGGATTGGAGGGAAACTAAGTGATCACTCTGCTAGCGGCTGCTGGTTAGATGTGAGGCGTGCTTAAGTCCTAAGACCTAAGGCGGGGTGGGCAGTGTAGACACTGCTGAAGTTCACTCCAATGACCCAGAGGCCAAACAAACGTGCCTTCTCCTAGCAATGATTCATGTGTAGAGGCAGGGCTTGAAGCCACACAAGGTGAGGATGTAAGGATTAGATTTGCAAAGATCCTAATGTAGTGGGAAATGGGAAATTTGCTAATGGAGGAGAAAGAAAGTGGAGCACTTTACTTCTTCACGAGCAAAGGAGTCCAGAAATGACTTAAAACTTTTCAAACCCTAAATTGGTACTTTTGATTATTTTGAAATTTGCTGTCGCAAAATTTGTGGTTGAATTTTACCTTTCAGAGCTTTGAATTTTGTTGTTGCAAAATTAGTGGGGAAACTTTTTACCTTTCTATTTCAATGTTTCGGAAAATTGAATTTTCACCAACTTAATTTTAATGTTTGTTTGATTTTCAGATTTTGATATATTTCAAAAGATTTGTTAAGGAAAAGAAGGCTAAGATTGGAGAAATTTGAGGGCTTCAAATCTGTGGCAAACTCATTTGGATAATTATACTCTGTTTTTCTTTTTTTTGCTTAATTTTATTGTGTGATAATGGCATTTTGTCATGAAAACGTGAAATGGAAAATGCCTTGAATGTGTTGAAAAAGCGTAGTGTGAAATTGGTTAAAAGATTTAATAATCATGTAGTTGCTGTGGATGAAGCAATTTATGAGTTGAAAAGTGAATTGAAGGATGTTAAGGAAAATGGAAATGTTTCAAATCAGAAATTGGATGAGCTAATTAATTTAATTCACACCAGTAATGATGTTAATGAGCAAAAGGGTGAGAGTAGTAAGAGGAATGCCAGTTTTTGGGAAGATGATCACGATAGACCTAAGAAGATAAGGGATCTGAAATTGTCTATCAGTGAAGCACCATCATTTGATGGTAAGAACATTGATGAGTTAGGTAGATGCTTCGATTTTTCATATGGAGTATTATATGGAATCTAAAAATTGTTATCGTGATGATTACACTTCTTTTGCTGTTACTTGTCTGAAAGGTGGTGCTCAGATTTGGTATTACACTCAGAAGAGGTCTAATTTAATTCCTGATAATGCTGATTGGGAAGCTTTTAAGACCGCGATCAAATCGCGTTTCTTGTCTGTCACCTATGAATCCAGAATGGAATAAAGTGGCTTAACTGTAAGCAGACTGGATCGGTGAAATATTATATTGTGGAATATGACTCATCTAACATTCATGTCATGGGTTTTACTAATGAAATGGCTGAATTGCATTTCTTAAACTATCTGAATCCTATACTGAAATCAGATCTGAAACATCAAAAATTTATTACTTTGAAGGAATTACAAGATAAGTCATTGGAAATAGAATCCAAAAAATTGGGGTACAATGGTGAAACTCGATCACTCAGGGGAAATTTCAATGAAGTATCAGAGTGGGGTGAAGAGGAATTTAAGGAAAATGGTTTGAATGCAGGTCTGGTTAATAGGCAGAATATCTTCAGGGGAAATCAGAGGGGTGGACAGAGTGTTAATGCAGGAAATAAATTTCAGAATAGAGGGGGCTACATTAAGAGTCATAAACCAAACATTAATGCTCATAAACCTAATTTTACCATTCCTACATGCACTAATTATCAGAAAAAAGAGGTCACAGGGCATTTGAATGTGCCCAACTGAAGAAAATTAACTGTTATAACTATGGAGAGGAGGGACATTTCAGCAGAGAATGCACAAAACCGAAAAAAAAAGTCACTTGTTTTAAATGGGGAGTCCAGATCATTACGCTAAGGACTGTACAGATAAAGGATCTCTTAAAACAGTTGATGTCAATGAAGGTCTTCAATAAGATATTGCATTATACTTAGCTCAGAAGTAAGCCCAAGAGGTGGGAAACGGAAAGGACTAGCTGAAAGTCCTCAGTTGAGTCGATAAGATCCAAAGGTTAAGGAGTTAACTTTGGAGGGCAGGCTAATGAATGGAAAGATTAGGATAGCTGAATTTATTATGATGCGAACTACACTCCATAATTTGAACAATCCTTCTGATGAAACTCTTAACAATAGCCCTTTGTTACGACATTTAAGTCACGATGACACCAGACACAGTTTGATCAAATTCGAGTTTTTAGTGGAAGGGAAACCATTAAGAGTTATGGTGGATTCATGTGCTAAACATAATTTTATTTCACATAAGTTTGTAGAGGAAAATAAAATTCCTACAGTCATAAGGGAAAAACCTTTGCATGTTCAAGGGGCAAATGGTAATAAGTCCATATTAGATTTACAAACTGATACAATAGAAGTGGATATCCAAGGTTATAAAATGAAAGTGGTCTGTGAAATAATGAATTTGGGTAGTGAGGAGCTAATACTGAGAAAACCCTGGTTAACAGAACATAATCCTCAAATTAATTGGGAAACTGACACCTTGAGAGTGAAGTGTGAGAACAATTAGAAGGTTTTGCAAGCATTACCTTCGAAGAAGTTGCATAGGAATCATATAAATAACATAACCAAATCGGGAGGTGAAGGTTTGATTTCTGCTGAACAATTTAAAAAGCATTTAAAGGATAAAACAAATCATGTTTTCTTGTTATTAGTAACAGAGGCAGTTAGTGATGAAGGGGGGGGAGAAAACACTAACATTGATGTTATTCCTAAATCAGACACAACTAAAAATCTTTGATTTGATTTTGTAACTGACATAAATACATCTGATGCTGCTGTAAAAGATTTGATTTTTGGATTTCAAGATGTTTTCCTAAGTGATTTACCCCCAGGAAGGCCACCTTCCAAACATGTGGAACATGTTATTAACCTTGAACTTGGATATAATCCTCCTGACACGAGAATTTATAAGCACAGTTTCTTTGAGCAGAAGGAGTTAAAGAAACAGATCAAGGAGCTTCTGGAGAAAGGACATATTCAGCGCAACAAACCACTGTACGGAGCACCATTTCTCTTCGTCAAAAAGAAGGACGGAACGTTGAGGATATGTGTCGACTATCGTAGTCTGAACAAGATTATGGTGAAGGATAAGTATCTGTTACCTTTAATTTCTGATTTGATGGATCGATTAAAATGTGCTAAATTATTTTATATAATTGATCTGCGTAGTGGCTTTAATCAGGTGCCAATTAGAACCGCAGATGTTGATAAAAAGTGCTTTTAGACCTAGAGTCGGTCATTTTGAATGGATAGTGATGCCATTTGGTTTGACGAATGCACCGCCTACTTATCAAAGATTAAAATGAACAAAACTTTTTCAGATTATATAGATGAGTTTGTTCAGGTGTTTATAGATGATATTTTAATTTACAGCGAACCTAAAGAACAACGTGTAATTCATTTAAAAAAAGTGATGGAAAGGTTAAGGAAAGAAAACTATATGGAAAATTATAAAAATCCAGTTTTCTTAAAAGTGAACAATTATTTTTGGGACATATAGTTAGTGGGGAGGGTGTTAAAATATATCCATCAAAAATTACTACAATCCAAAATTGGAAGCAAACCACTAATGTCACAAAAGTTAGATCATTTTTGGGATTTGCCACTTATTACAAAAAATTTATCGGGAACTTCACTATGATCGCCGCACCTTTGACGGATTTACTTTGGGAGAAAGAGACGTTTGTATGGGGAGCCGATCAGGAGAGAGCTTTCGAGGAACTAAAAGGGAAGTTGACCTCCGCCCCTACACTAGTGTATCCTGATCCTGCTGTGGAATTTGAAGTTCTTATCACTACTGGTGCATCTAATAAAGGTCAAGGTGCAGTCATAAGTCAAAAAGTCGGCAAACATTTTCATCCTATTTCTTTTTAGTCTAAGAAATTCAATGATGCTGAAAAGATCTATCTAGGACAGGAAAAATAATTGCTTGCAATTGTTCATGCATAGGTGAAATGGCGTTGTTATTTGCATAATAAAGAATTTACAGTTCATTGTGATAATAAGGCACTCTCCTATCTACAGAGAGTAAGTGATGCACAGATTATGCGTGGCAGATAAGCTAGGTGGATGTAAAAATTGGCATATTTTATATTTAACGTCAAACATATTCATAGGAAGACAAATGTCGTCGCAGATCCTTTAAGTAGATGTTTTGAAATAAGTGTGATGGTTCGGGATGAATTGTTTTTAGATGCTGTTAGAAATGTTTATTATAAAGATCCTTATTTTGGTGTGATTTGCAAGAATATTTTGGAAGGGGACTCTAACCCATTGAATGAGAGGCATGTCAAAAACTTTAGATTGGAGGATGGTTTACTGTATTTGCGAACAAGGGATAGATTGTGCATTCCTGAAGTCGCAGACCTGAAAAATCAAATTTTACGAGAAGCCCATAAGCATTTAGGACATCTAGGTCAGGATAAAACTCTTAGTCGGTTGCATAGTAGATTTTTTTGGCCGGGGATGGCAAAGGAGGTGTCAAAACAGGTGGAAAAATGTGTCCCCTGCCAACAAAGTAAACCTAGTAACCAAAAACCTAGGGGTCTCTTAAAACCTTTGGATATCCCCGAAAGACCATGGGATTCTGTCAGTATGGATTTTATCGTCAGATTGCCAGCTACATCTACAAGAAATGACAGTATCATGGTCGTAGTTGATAAGTTTAGTAAAATGGCAATAATTATCCTTTGCAAAACTACTTATTCAATTCTAGATATTGCAAAGTTATATTTTGACAACATGGTTAGACATCATGGAGTCCCTCTATCTATAATCAATGATAGAGATTTAAAATTTACGTCTGCATTTTGGAAAGAATTGGAGAAAAATTTAGGCACTGAATTAAAAATGAATTAAAAATGAGTACCTCTTATCATCTTCAAACAGATGGACAGACAGAAAGGATGAACCGTACACTAGAAGAAATGCTTAGGTCTATTTGCAGTGGAGTCCAAAACACATGGGAATCTAAATTATCATTAATGGAATTTTTATACAATTCATGTAAACATGCTAGTATAGGATTCTCACCGTTTGAAGTTGCATACGGATACCTACCGAGAAAAGCATTAAACTTAATAACAGGGGTCACTCAAAAAAATAGGGGTTTGGAACAGAGTTTTGGGAATACATTCAAACAGTCCGGGATGCATTAGTGGAGGCACAAAGAAAACAAGAATCAAATGCTAACCGCAAACGGGGTGATTGAATGGTAAGTACAGGTGACAAGGTTTAGCTTTCAACAACTGGTTACCGGTCCAAGATGGATGGACAATCGGATCCTACAAGGATATTTGCTCTTAAGTACATCAGACTATTTACTGTTATCAAGATGATATTGTTAGTTGCTGCCAAATTGGGCTTTCCGCCTTCAAGAAAAATTCATCCAGTGATACACACCAGTCAGCTGAAACCAACGAATCTTCGACCAACTAAACGAGAATTGGAATTGGATCCCTCAATAATTATAGAACTTGAGGTCCACAGATGGATAATTGATTAGGTTGGTCAACGGTTTAACGTCGGTAATACTATATTATGGCAAGTGCATTATCTAGGAAGGTCGAAAGAAGAGTTAACTATAGATGATAAAAATTCTGAGTTTTTACAAAGATATTGAAGGGATAATAATATAGAAGTCCTGTCTTGAGAATGAAATGTGTTTTAATTAAGGTCGATTAAATATAAGGAGGGGGTGATGAAATAGTAATAGTGGATCGAACTTATTCATAAATGGGAATTTAGTGTTACAAATATAGAGTTTTAAATTTGATAGACGTTCGCCAAAGAATCGCACGATATGGAGTTGTATTTTAAAACATATAGCGATTGGTGTATTTAGGTGACACCCCGAAGTCAAAATAACGAGTGGGTGTTCATTGTAACGTGTTAAGGGTTAAACAAGCCGCGGAATTTCAGGCGCACGTTTAAAAGTACCAAATGAATCAATATTTCGTTTGGTAAGCACGATGGTTTGTTTCGTACAATTTTTAGTACGAAACGTCACTTTCACTTTATGGAATTTCGTAGGTAGTTTTGCGTGTGAAATTTGCGACGCTCGTTTGTGGGAAGTCGCGTTTTTTTTGGCGCGCACTTTTGCACGTTAATGTTACGTAGTGAAATGTAGCGTTCGGTTGGTTAGTAAATCCTACATTGTTAGTAAGAGATTTCGCACGCTTTTGCATTGGTCTATCTGAGTCCTTACTGATTAATGATTGGCCTAGGTAAAACCTGTTCAACGGAGCGTTGACTCTGGCCTGGCTAGTCCAGGGCGATGATGGATAAATAGTGAAGTCTAAGAGAAAAGTAATCATCTTTTCCTTTGGAAAAGTTTGTGGAAATTCTGACTGATCTTGGTCTTGAGCGACTCAAACCAAATTGGAGCAATGGCATTTTTGCACTGAAATCTCTTACAAACTAAGTAGTGTTTTAGTAGTTAAGAGATATAATTATTAAGAGTGTAGAGTAGTGGAAAACACTTAAAAAAGAAGGATTGAGCCACGAGGGCAAGAGACCAAGCTAATGTTATGTGGACAAAAGCTTCTTCTAATTTAAAGTTTATCCTTATGTGAGTGCTTTCCATTGTGGATGTGTATTTTCCAATGTGTGGAATGTGTGGTTGAAATAGGTAGTAGTAATGGGATTTTATGAGAGGTAGGAGATCCTACTACAATCGGATGTACGGAGGCTTGCTCGATACCCATACTGTTTTTTTTTGTCCGCTTGCATCTAATGCGGTTTTTTTTTGCAGGGGTTTGGAGGTTGCAATATCATTTCACGGAGAGGTGAAAAATTCGTGAAGGCGCCACTACAGCTCACGCCTCTCTCACCTTCCTCACCTTGCCTCTCCTTCACTCCAAACGTCACTACTTCGCGATAGGATGGCACAATGTTGAGGGCGGCCACACGTGCGTGAAGCAAGTCACTTTGAGAAAAAATACAACAAACTCGCGAAGAAAAAAAAATTGCAAGGGCCTAAATAAATATATTTCCATTCATGGCGACCGAACAATAGAGGCAAACGCAAAGGCATGTTGTACAACCATGGTTGTAAAACTATATGTCTACGATGTCACAAAAAGACACGAAATATACCAAATAATTTCAAAAATTACGGTGTGTTATGCGACACTTGAGCAAGTTTCAAAAAACACGGTGCGGCAAAGACAGGTTGTACACTGTGACAGTCGTTATGGACATTGTCGACGTATAAAATAGTTACAAAATTAAGTAACAATTTCGAGTCAACACATAAAGACACAAGAAATCTTGGTCCGATGGATCCGTGCTAAAAAACAAAGTAAGTTGGCTAAGTTACAAGTACATGGGGCTGTACCCTTATACCAAGTTAATGCACAAAAAGCTACTTGAACACCACAACGTAACCACTTTGTTTCGAATGATTTTCATCATCATTTTCTCTTCCGAAAAGGTTTTCCTACGATTATGCAACGAGTGCACGCACTTTTATTCATTTTTTTTCAGTGTTGTTCAAATCGTGCGATTTTTTCAATTTTTACGATTGAAACGTATAATTCGTGACAGTTGAAAAAATCGCAAAAAAACGCGATGTACTTTCTGTTTGGTAAACTGAACGGACAATTTACGGGAAAAGTACAATATTTCCGGTAAAATGTACGTTTCTTTACGGGAATGCACATAACTCAATTTTAAGATACGTCGCAGTTAATAGTAATTTCTGTTTAGTGAACTGAGCAGGAATATCACGGATCCTGAACGTCATTTCATCGAAAATGTACGGACATTTTCCAAAAGAGACGTTGAAACGTCACAAAATTTTCGCGTCACAAAATTGAAACGTCACAAAATGTCTGAGAGATAGAGAGAAAAGGCAGAGAGAAGGCGGTCATTGCTGTCTGTCAGATAGTGTCAACCATACGGACTTTGATAAAAATGTGTTGATAAAAATGTGCGCTCATTAACGGGATTTTTACAAATTGCGCTATATGTATTTTTTTATATGTACGGAAGTGTACGGATGAAAATTCATTAACTATTTTAAACGATTTGTTCAAAACGTTCAATGCGTTCGTTACGTATACTTCGTTGCGATTGAATCGTTCGCACTAAACGCTATGAACAACTATGATTTTTTTTCATCGTCACTTTCTTGTATGAAGGGGTTTAATATTGCAGTATTATGTAAAAATAAATCGTAGGGAAATCTGAATCCTGACTCAACTGTACCAGATTTGTATTACTGTGTATGTCCATTGTATTATTCTGTACAGGCTGACGTAGCGCCCAACCAAAATGATGCATGCGTTTATCATTTATCCATTTAATTTATCAATATTGAGGGGTACCGATATAGTTTTATTTCCCAAAGTATACCGTGAACGTTACCCGAGTACTGTAGCAATCGTGTGTCAGCACAGCAGGACAATACCGACACGTCAGACGGTACAGTACCTGGCAGCAAAACCGACAACCCGTTAGTCAACTCTGACTTGCTGGTTATGCTACGTGGCACAAATTATCCCCTTCACGTTTCATCATCGTCAACGAAAGCTGACAATGCCGGAAGACTTTGTCGTTCTAGCTAAAATGACGATCTTCAACCTCATTCTGTGAAGAATAAATACATAGCAATTCATCCCGCTAATGTAGAATAGTCGCTATCGCACCTTAGCCCGAGAAAAAAAGGTGAAATTTTTGTCGGAAAGGAAAAAGCAAAAGCAATACGCACCACGTTTTTACTTGACAGATGTTGGCCTCACGTTTTGACTTTTGAGGTTGAAAATGCCGGCTTCTAACGGTTTTAACCGTCGCTCGGATCGCAAAAGTGCATTTGATTGGAGCATAAGCTTCGCCCTAGACGGAATTCCGCTTCCGTATAGCGACGTTTTGTCGACGCGATTTTCAGGCCGGTCAAGAGCTCCTGGCATTTTGGTAGCAAGCGGTTCCGGCAGTTCTGGGTTTAAACGCCGAGCACCAAATTTTGAAACGATAAAACTGTGTTATGACGTTTGTATGATCGTAAAATTGTTTTAACCTCTTTTTAAGTTGAGTTATAACTAGTTTTACCTCCAGAAAAACAAATGTGGTCATTACAAAAAATAAAATAAAATTAAAAATGAAAAAAACTTATTCTCCACTCTATTTATCACTTTAAACCCCTTTTTTTTTCATTTTGCCCCTTCACACTATTCTCTGACACATAAGTTCTATTTATAAAATTCATTTATCTCCATACTGTACATTGAGTACGGATAATAGTAGGTAGTAGTAATAATAAAAAAAAGAAAAAGCCCAAAAACTCCAAAAACGTTGAGACGTGTTTAAACGCCATATAGACGCTTAAACGTGACGGCCTCTTATCGCCCGAGCACAGCACTGGTTCCAGCTACCGAGCGTTGCCAACCGACCTGCACCGACAGTCGTCGAATAGTTCATGACGAACGGCTGAACGAGGTTGCTGAACGAATATCGGACGAAGGAACGAAGACTGCGTATCGCGTCTGCGTTTAAACTTTAAAGTACGGCACAGCAGGAGTCTACGGTACGGTTCTCCGCGGAAGCTCCTTTCCTGTCAATTATCGTCGCGCTTTCTTGACACAGTCTCTTTTGTACTTTAAGACGTGACATTTCCACATACTTGAATGTAGCTTTCTCCCTCTCCCCTCCCCTCCCTCTCCCTCTCCGCCCCTCACTCTCTCGTTCCCTTTCCATCTCTCTCTCCCTCTCCCTCTCCCTTTGCCTCTCTCTCTCTCTCTCCCTCTCCTTATCCCTCTCCTTCTCCCTCTCCCTTTCCCTCTCCGTTTCCCTCTCCGTTTCCCTCTCCCTCTCCCTCTCCCTCCCCCTCTCCTCCCGCCTCTCTCCCTCTCCCTCTCCCTCTCCCTCTCCCTCCCCCAACGGACAGATGAATTTCTTGAACGGCCACGTGGCAGCAGCTGATGAATCGAATGACTCGGAATCGAAAACGGACGCACGGATGAGCACAGCGAAGAGCCAATCACGGCCCAGAGATTATCTGAGTCGGCTTTGGCGGCAGGATTACATTCCTAGTCTTCCCCGAATTTCCGCAAAAATTCTGGTACTTTCCAAGTTATTGTTCGCTAGTATTAGGAACTTTGTAGACTTTGTTATTATTTTTTGCTACTCTTTAGGTTCAGTGAAGGAACATTTATCCTTATTCTCGGAATTTTCCATATTATTATGACGATGATGCTGGTTATTTTGATGGAATATGATATTTGTGAAATTTTAAAGCTTGGTTTTCCTGGATTGTTTTTCAAACTTGGAAGCACTAATTCTTTCACGTGGCACATTCTGACGTGGCAAATGCTGGCGTGGCATTCGTCGACGTCGCACATGCTGACGTGGCAAGAAAAAAATGAGATGGAATTGATTTTATGTGGACCGTTGATTCCATTCTAGAAATTGTTCTAGAAAAAAATGGAGGAAAATGTTAAGGGCAAATGCTGACGTGACACATGCTGACGTGGCACAGAAAATTGAGATGGAATTGATTTCACCTAGACCTTTGATTCTATCCTGAAATTGTTTGATTCAAAACCGGACATTGGCAATTAATTGGAGGAAAATGATAACTAAGTTGCTTTTTGTGAAACATTGTAAAACATTCTAAACAAACTGTTTCGCAATTGTTTTGTATTGATTCTTGTTCAGAAACAAGTTGTAGCTGTTTTCATCGAAATATTTCACTTTAAAATTTTTAAAATACAGTATGGAAGTGAAAATAGGCAATTTCCAAATCAATTAAGCCATAAGTTTTTTTCTACTTGTGTGAGGAGCCCAATCGAATCTTTACAAACCCTTTTTCTTTTCCTTTTGGCTTAAGAATCTAATTGCATATAATCTATTATCTTTTTAGAAATTATCAACAACATAATCTGAAGAATAGTTCACCATGTATCGTTAGTAGTGTCAATGACACTAAGTCGGTAGCCCTAAATTTTATCCCTCGAACCTAAAATGATTTGTATGCCACTAATTTTTATTATACTTAACCCTAATTCTTTAAACGGTTTAGAACTAGTTACGGCATTTGAAACCTAATCAGGTTAATAACACTAATATAAACTCCACGGTAATAATTTCTCGACGCTAGTAATGATACATTGTGTAACTTTCTATTCGAAAATCTTTTCTTCCTTTTTTTTTTTAAATGAACACAACTTAATATGTTTGCCATTAATGATTCTTTCACATACTTTCTTTTTGTCTCTTTTTTCGAAGTTGATATTAAACCACAATCTCCCCCATTTTTCTCCACTTAAAGCATCATTACTAAACGTAATTTTTTTAACATGAAATGTAGGCACTAAACTTAACCTTTTACCAATCTAAAAAGCAACCTTATTTATCTATTTATTTTATTTTTATTTTCTTTCTCCACTACAAATGTATATTAGTCATATTGATTCTAAAATTATACCCTATTTATACCACAAACTTAGAAAAACCACGACTGAACCCATATCGTTTTTTTTTTTTTTTTTTTCACAATAAACGCTGTTAATACCTTCAACTATTGTATCTCTTTTGTTGGTTCTAAAAATAAACCCCATTTATATCCTTGTAATAATGGTTTTTTTTACCGCCTTTTGGGGTTCAGGCTCCCACTGCCGGTCTGCTTTTTTTGGTCTCTTTCTTTTTTATTATTCAGGTGAGTTGAGACCATATGGGTATATAAATAAATAGGGTAAAGTAAATAGGGGATTCTCATGACTCTCGTTTTCCAACTCTCTCTCGCTCCCTCGCATTCTCTCTCTCGCTTTCTCCCTCTCCCTCTCTCTCTTTTTCTCTCTCTCCCTCTCTCGCTCTTTTTATGCTGTTCTTTCCCTCTCTATTTTCTGTGCTGGGGGGAAGTACAAGTATGTATTTAGAATGGATAATGATCAACTTCTCCTCTTCTCTCTCGCACCCTCTTTCTTTCTATCTCCCTCTTTCTCTTTTTTTCTCTCTTTCTCTCTTTCTCTCTTTCTCCCCCTCACTCTCTTCTTATACCGCTCTTGTGCTAGGGAAAACACAAGAATGGATAATGATCATCGTCTCATCTTCTCTCTCTCTCTCTCCCTCTTTTTCTCTCTCTCTCTCTCTTTCTCTTCTTCTCTCCCTCTTCCCTTCCCTCAATGTTTCCCTTTTCTTCTGTCTAGTAACCTCTCTCTTCCCTCATCTCTTCCCATTCCCTCTCTCAATCTCGAGCTCCTCTCCTCTCTCTCTCTCTCTCTCTCTCTCTCTCTCTCTCTCTCTCTCTCTTCTTCTCTCCCTCTCCCCTTCCCTCTCTGTTTCCCTTTTCTTCTCTCTCGTCCCCTCTCTCTCCCCTCCTCTCTCCCCCTCCCCTCTCTCACTCTCGAGCTCCTCTCCTCTCTCTCTCTCTCTCTCTCTCTCTCTCTCTCTCTCTCTCTCTCTCTCTCTCTCTCTCTCTTTCCCATCCATGCTTCCACTTTTCCCTCTCTTCTCCCTTCCGTCCTCCCTCTCGCTCTTGTCCCCCGGATTTCTCCTTCCTTCTCCCCCTCTTTCCTTTTTCTCTCTTTGATTTTTTTTTTTGTTTCATATGTTGAATTCAATGATTTGCTCAACCGTCACCTCTTTTTGTAGTTGTTGTTGTTGTTTTTTTGTTTTTGTTTTTTGTTTTTTTGGGTAGTTATTGTGGTTGTGTGTGGTTTTTTTTTTTTTTTTTCCTAATCTTTTCAATTCTTGCCTTTTTTTTTGTCTTTTTCTGGGACAGGCTGTATTTCCGCAATGTTCCACCTCAATTTTTTCCGGTAATCCTGTTATGACGATAAAGGTAAGAAAAGAGAAAAAAAAAGAAGAAAAAAGATAAAGAAATTAAGAAAATAAGAAAGAAAGAAGAAAAAAAAAAGACAAACAAATAAACAAGAAAAAAAAAGAAGAAGGAAAAAAGAAAATAAGAAAAAAGAAGAGGGAAAAAAGAAGAAGGAAAAAGAACAAGAAAATGAAGAAGAATAAAAGAAAAAAAGAAGAATAAAAGAAGGAAAATAAAAAGGAAAAAAGAGGAGGAAAAGAAGAAGGAAAAAGGCAAAAAATATTTCTTAGATCCTTGTTTACAATCGGTGTCTTATAACTCGTATAAAGTATTAAGTGGAAATATATAAATAGAAATATAAATATAACTTTAAGACAAGTATAAACAGAAAGAGAAACAGAAACAAACAGCAATATACAAAAAAGAAATACAAGCTACTTTGCCACCATAATTAGTGTGTTCCTCTCCCTCTCCCGCCCCTCCTCCCTCCATTCCATCCCTCTCCCCACCCCCCCCCCCCCCCCATCCTGCCTCTCCCTCCACACATCCCTCTCCGGCCTCCTCCCTCCTCCCCCTTTCTTACTTGTTCCGACTAATTCACACTAATTTAGGTGTCTATTGTCGCTCATAGTTTTATTTTAAATCAAACCAAATTAAACTCAGAATAGAAATAAAAATAAAATTGAAAAAAGAATTGAAAATGAAAAATAAAAAAAATTGAAATCCGAATTTGAATTCAAATCAAATTCAAATTAAAATCAAATAAAAATTAAAATAAAAGTAAAAATAAAAATGACGTAAAAGTAAAAGTAACAGGAAATGTAAAAGTAAAAAGGAAAAGAAGAGGAAAAGGAAAAGGAAAAGGAAAAAGAAAAAAAACACGTAAAAGAAAACGTAAAAGTAAAAGCACTCCCTCTCCCTCACCTTTATTTACGTTCTCTCTCTCTCTCTGCCTTTTTACCACTCTTCAATCTGTCCTCAAGTGAAAGAAAAAGAAAAAGAAAAAGAACAGAGAGCAAATCAAAATGAAATTCTGATTTCTTTTTTTAGTGTGGCAGTATGGACTTGATTTTTAAGTAACTTTTAAGAATCAAAAGACAACTAGTTTAAACAGAGAAAAAAAAATTCAAACATTATTTGAGGGCAATTAGCATTCAATTTTCCACTCAATAATAATTAAGATAGTATTCAAGAACTACAGTTAATATAATTCATATATATATATATATATATATATATATATATATATATATATATATATATATATATATATATATATATATATATATATATATATATATATATATGTTTTGTTTTGTTTTGCTGTTTTTTTTTTTCTATTTTTTTTTTCTCCCTTTTCTTTTGTTATTTTTTTTCTACTCTATTTTTTCCCCTGTTCTCTTTTGTTACCACCCTCCTCCCACCCTCCCTCGACGCCCCTCCCTCCCTCCCTCGCTCCCTCCCTCCCTCCCCCCCCGTTTTTTCCATTTTTCCTAGTTTTATTTTTATCCTCCCCCACTTCCTCCTTTTTTTTCTTTTTCTTTTCTTAACAGGAGTCTATAGAAAACAATATACAAGATATTACGGAATCTGTAACGGAAACTTTTACGGATCGAGAGTTAGAAGACTGTAAAGAAAATTTGGACGACATTTCGGGAGAAAAATCGGAACTAGAAAAAAAAATTGAAGCCCAAGAAAAAGAACTTTTGGAGTTACGAGAATGGAAAAGAAAAAAAATGGAAAATACGGAAATTTTAAATTCTGGGATATTAAAGGAAAAAGAGAAAGAGATGGAGGAATGGAAAAAAAATGTTTTGCAACAAATGGAAATTTCAAATTCGGGGATCTTAAAGGAAAAAGAGAAAGAGATGGAGGAATGGAAAAAAAATGTTTTGCAACAAATAGAAATTTTAAATTCTACAATGGACGAAAAAGAAGCCGTGATTCGGAAATTAGTTCGGAAATTGAAGTCGGCAAATTCGGGCAGCGGAGGAAATTTTTCGGCTGGCCGTTTTAAGCCTTTGAGTGCGTTTCCGGAAGTCCAGGAAGCTATTAAGGTGAGGATTAGTACCTTTTTTTTTCACTATAAGAATCCACAGTACGTATTATACACCCTTCTATTGTCCTTTTTTTAATCTCTCACTCCCTCTCGCTCTCCCTCCCTCTCCCTCTCTCACCCTCTATCTTGCCTCTCTCACCCTCCACCTTCCCTCTCTCACCTTCTCCCTCACTCATCCCCCCTCTCTCTCTCTCCTTCCCTATCCTTTCCTCTGTACCTTCCTCCTTCCCCCCGATCCCTCTCCTCCCTTCCCTCTCCCTCTCCCTTACTCTTTCTCTCTCCGCCCACCACTCCCTCTCCCTTCCCCTTCCTCCCCCTCCCTCCCCCCTTTTTTTTCTCACTGTCTCTTTGCCCTCTCTCTCTTCCCCACCCTCTCTTTTCCCCTCCCTCTCTCTCTTTCTCTCTGTCTCTCTGTCTCTCTCTCTCTCTCTCCCCCTCTTTCTCTCTCTCTCTCTCCTCCAGAACCTGATCGGAGTGGGAGACAGCAGTAAGAGGCCCTTCTCTCCTCGCTGGATCCCTCCCTCCCCCCCCTCCCTCTGGACGCAACACTTTTTCCAGCCCCATGGGATGAGGAGCTTCATCCAGTTCAGGTGGGGAGAGGGAGAGGAAGAGGGAGAGAGGGAGAGGAAGGGAGAGGCAGGGAGGGGTAGGGATGGAGGGATGGAGGGTGAGAGCTAAGAGAGAGAGAAGAAATTGAGAGAGGCGAGGTGATGACGAGTGAGGAGCTAGTAGACAAAATTGGCCGAGGTAACGATGGGCGGTTGTTCTACAGCCAACAGGGGAAGGGAGAGAGAGGGAAGGGAGGGAGAGAGAGGAGTGGGAGAGGGAGGGGGGAGAGGGAGTGGGATAGTGAGAGGGGGAGGGGGAGCGAGAGGGAGGAAGGTCTCCATTGGAAGAGATATGTGTTATTTGAAATGTAGCTGACCTCATACAATAATTAGAGTGGATTAGAGGAGGCAAGGGTAGGTCTTTCAGAAGTCACTTATTGATACCAATCGGCAATTTCATTTCTCTCCCCCACTCTCTCTCTCTCTCTCTCTCTCTCTCTCTCTCTCTCTCTCTCTCTCTCTCTCCTCTCTCTCTCTCTCTCTCTGCCCCTCACTCTCTCGGGCGGTCTCTTGCTCTCTCTCCCTCTCTCTCTCTGGCTTGCTCACTTGATCCGTCTCTCTCTCTCTCTTCTTCCCTCCCATCTCCTTCCCTCTCTGTAGACCCCATATTAATCTCTCCCTCCCCCCTCTCCCCCCCCTCCCCTCTCC
>JBBHKE010003062.1:218653-241153 GCA_037447655.1 Zygnema cylindricum | reverse complement strand
TTAACTGTCGTTCCCCCTCTCTCTCTCTCCCGCCTCCTCAAAAAGCACTCGGAGGCGGCCTGGATCACCCACGGGTCGTACACGTGGGACGTGACGCTTTGTGACGCAAAAAAAGACGAAAACAGTTTTGAAGTCGAAAGGATTCGAATTCGTGAGAAAACCCCAAATTGTTGGCTTTCGGGAGCTTACCCCGACCCCAATATGTGCTTACAGTTTTGGGGGCATCGAAAGTTTTTCGCAAATCCGAGAAAGGTGGGAGAGGGGGGGAGGGGGGGAGGGGGGAGGGGGAGGGGGAGGGGGAGATTTAAAAGATTTTTTACTAATACTGCTTAATTATTTCTGTAAGTTCTTTCACAATTTGGAAAGGTTCCTTGAAAGAAATTGTTTTTAAAATAAAAACATTAATCCTGATTCCAAAATTCACACTCCTTCCACATATGTTGTCCTTTCTTCTCTGAATAAACTTTGTTAAAAGGAGCAATTCTGTCTCTCTTTCTCTTTTTCTCTCTCTCTCTCTTCACTCTCTCTCCCGATCTCCTCTTCCTCTCTCCCCCCCCCCACCTCTCTCTCCTCTCCCCCTCTCTCCCTCCCTCATCCTCTCCCTCCTGTCCGTCCCTCTCTTTTTGCCTTATTATCTTTTTCCCTCTTCAAAAGGTGAACTTGCCTAGTACACATGAAATCATAAATGAGTCTCCTTGGGGGATAAATTTAAATGCCGAGACCGAGGCTCGACATCACCACTTTGGAATGTTGGGAGCTTTGAGGGAAGAGAGCCGAAGTTGTAGAGAGGATTGGGATGGGGTTTATAATGAGACGAGTTATGTCGTTTCGGACGAGGTTTTGAACCTCGTGAGACTCGTGAAACAATGTCCCTTGGGAACCCCGAAGGTGGGCCGAATAGAAACCTCGCCCAGTAAAGATAGTTGGTGAAATTGAGTGAGAATCTGGGGAGATTTGGGAAAGTTGGGTGGGAGGGATTTGGTGAATTTGAATGGGCATCTTGTGAGTGTTTTTTTTTTGAAACTGGGTAGGATTTGGGTGAAATTTGGTGAAATTGCGTGGGCGTTGTGTGAAATATGGTGAAATTGGTTAAGAATTGGGTGAGATTTTTGTGAAATGGGTGGGACTTCTGTGGCATTTGGTGAAATTGGCAAGGATTTGGGTGAGATTGGGTGAAAGTGAGTGAGAATTTGGTGAGAATCGGTGAAGCTCAGTGGGAATCGTGTGAGACTTTGGTTAAAATGAGAAGAAATTGGATGATGTTTGGTGAAATTGAGTGGGAATTGTTAGGATATGGTGAAATCGGTTAGGAATTGGTTGAAGTTTGGTGGAATTGAATGAGAATTTGGTGAAATTGACTGGGAAATTGGTGAATTGATGGAAATTTGGTTGAGGTTTGGCAAATGCTTGGGATTGAGCTGGTTTTAGATTAACATTAGATGACATTTGGGTTGAATGAACATTGGGTGACGTTGAGTGAGACTCTGTGGGCGATGGTGACATTTTTTTTATCTTTTCACATTCTTTTATATGGTTTTAGGGGAACCTTTCATATGGTTGGAAAATGACTGATTATGTGAGGTAGGATTGGGTGACCTTGGTCGCAGGTCGAGTAGTTTTTCTCATATTTCAGAAACATACATCGACTTCATGTCGCTTCTTTGTGCCGTGTCGGGAGTCATATGTCCTATCAAATTGTGTCAAATATTATTGTGTTTGATTGATATTTGATTGCGTTGTATTGATCCTTATTACACATTGAATCATATTGTATTATGCTGAATTGCATGTTAAGGATTTTGGGTTTTTAGAGCTGGCAATCATACCACCTGCTATGGAGTATCGTATTGTATTGTAGCTAGAAGAATTTTGGAGTATTTACTATGTGACCTTCTGTCACACTATCTCACTATGTCACTTACGTGACATTTTTGCCTGTTGGGAAACCAATGATTGGATCTTAATTTTAATCCAATTATAAAGCAGCAAAATCCTGAATTTATGCAGCAGGGCAGCTCAGAAATTTCCATTCAAGCTTCATGTTTGAAATTATTTTTTTATTCTTAAACCGATTTATAGCGTAGTGTATGTGTAAACAAAAAAGATAAGCAGGAAATAAGTGTACCATATGCAATACTACCCTTACATATGCTAAAATGGGTTATCTCATAGGGACGCTAAAAGTATTGTTAGTGATAATGCGGTACATCTTTTTCTTTTTTAATTTTTTTTTGCCTTTTGCATACACTACCGAAACATCCACCCATGTGAGCTGAAATTAGTTGCGCAAATGTCGAGTTGGACTGTTTTAATATTATGGATTGACAAGATCTGTCATCTTAGCTTATGGGTTCATGGCATTTAAAGTAAGTAAAACCATTCTTCAGTAAGTTGCAAATAAAGTAAAACCATTTTCAAGTAAGTTCAAATCTCCTAAGTACTAGTGGCTCTTTCACTTCTAGGACCCAAAATAGTAATTATTGAACCGGGTTCCAATTCATCAAGGTGGATGCGACGACAGTCCGTCACAGAAAAAAAATTAGGTATACAATTGGCATGAAAGTACGATTTGTTTTTTTCACTTGTAACTCAGTGTACTTTTTCAACCACACTTGAATGTAGGTTGCACCAAACCAAATTATTTCTATCTTAGTTATTTTGGAAGTAATTATGTGTATTTGTACATTTACTTATGCAGCGTAATTATGTATTTATTTGTATTTTTGTTTGCCGTTTAATGGTTTTCTAGTATGTCCAACATAAAGAGTAGCTTTGGTCATTTTTTAGTTTGTTTGGTTTTGTTTTTTTTCTTTTTTATGTTTGCTCCTTTTGATTGTTCGTTTGCTTTTGGTTGTCAACAATATTGTGGTGACTTTTGTTGGTTTTTTTTTTTTTTTTTTTTTCCAGAATTGTATCCGTCAAGTTCAAGGAAAAATTTCTTCGAGAAGACGGAGGGTTTAAATGAGGGGAAAAACTATAAGTTTTTTGACAGAAAAACCCGAGCCTCGACTAAAGAAATATTTGAAAATATCCAATCTTTTATAGCCAATCATCTTATCTTAATATTATCCCATTTACGTTTTCATTTTTTGGATCACTCTGGAATGAAAAATTTCTGTAAGAGCTTCAACGTTCATTTCAATAATGAAATACCAAAAAAGAAAATTGAATACCGAAAATTTATTATTTGGAGATTAAAAAAAAAAAGAAAAAACAATTATTTTTTGGTAGATATCTGACAAAGATGTATGTAAAAAAAAAGTCAACAAAGTTAGAGAAGTGGTAGACAATAATTAGTTGCAAAAACTGCAATATAATGTTGCCACTAGACCAACTCTTTTCCAGTTTTCTGATTAGTTTTTAATTTGTTTCGAGTTTTCTTAAGTTTTATTTTGTTACAAGTTTTATTTCGTTTCAAGTTTCGATTTGTTGTTAGTATTATTATTTTTTTTAATTTGCCATTTTGTCATTTTGTCATTTTGTCATTGGTTTGGTCTTATTTTCGGTCCAATAGGATTGCTTCTCTTCCCATTTTGTGATTTCTCTGCAATATCATGGCCCTGTCATCATTCTCACTGTTGTTTTTGTCTTCTCACTGTTGTGAAATTTCCTTTCACTCCAAAAGCAATATATATATAATTTTAAATCGAAATAGTTAATATTTTATACTGGACAGGAGTTGAAATGTCATCATGTTTTGATATGTTTTCCGATTTTAGAATATTCAATGTCTGCGGTCTCAACAATTTATATTTTGGTAGCTTTGTATAGTCAGCATTTAGTTTTTTACTTAGTTTTTTTTACTTTTTATTTTTTTTATCAGTTTTTTTTCCTTTATCGTTTTAGTCTTTCAGCTGTGCTTGCAATATAATGTGCATGGTTGGTTTTTTTCTTCACTGCCTTGGATAAAGTAAGTAGTAATTAAAAAAATAAGTAGTTTTTCATCGTACAGGTGAATAGGGATGATACATATTTTTTATCATGGTACGTATCAGGCAAGCAGTATTTTGACATTGTTAAACTTATTTCTTTTGTTAGAATCTTCAGAATAGCTCTATCTTGTTAATAATGCAAATTGGTATTCCAGTTTGCGTTATCTAGCTAGTTATAGCATTCTAGCCTATGGTATCTACTTAGCCCTGATTTCCTGTTTTCCGTTTTATCTTAGTTTCAGTTTTTTGTTTCTACTTTCTGTCTTTTGTTTTCTTCTCCTGGCGCTTCTTAGAAGCGTACACTGTAGCTTTTGTAGTGTCTGACAAATAGATAAGATCCTTAGCTCTCACTGACAACTAAGGATCTCACTTTTGCCTTTTCAGCAAAAGAGCCAAGTAACCTTTCAGGTCACACAAGCTCTCTAGATCTTGAAAAGCCACATCTGTGACTTACTCTATTCTACTTAAACTATTGCCCTGTATTTTTCGATACAATTAAGAAATACTTTTGTCTTTCTTTACCCTTTGTCCTTTTTTATATTTACTTCCTTCCTATTTTCTGTCTGCTGCCATGTCATCAAATGCTCTAGGTTATGGGCCTTTCAGCGCAAATTCCAACACCGTTGCTAAATTAAATGGCTCGGACTTTTATGGATGGAAGTATCAGATCGAGCACCTTTCGCGGCGGGAGAAACTCTGGTCCATTATCAGCGTAAGTGAGGCAGAACCTTCCGATGCTGCCACCAAACCTGCCTGGATACTTCGCAATGAGGCGCACTCGCGATTGGTTCTTGCTCTTGAGCCTTCCCAACTTGGCCTCATCCGTGACGCTAGTTCTGCTCACGAAGCCTGGAAATTGTTGACCAGTGCGCACGAAAACCAATCCTGGTCCAACAAACTCCTACTTCGTCAACAACTTCTCTCTTCTCAGAAACTTTCTTCTGACAGTATCGAGCAATACATACACAACATTAAATCTATTGTCGGTCGCCTGCGCAACATCAACTCTACAATATCTGACGAATATATTATTTCGGCGATCTTGGGAGGACTGCCGCCCTCCTACTCCGCCTTCATTTCATCGATCGACAACTCTTCTGTCCTTATTACTATTTTGTCTCTCACCACCAGTCTGGTGCATGAAGAGACAAGATATAATTTGTCTCTTGGTGTCGCCTTGGCGACATATCATCCGTCCACTCGGCCATCCAAAATCTCCTCCTGTCACTATTGTCGCGAACTTGACCACGTCATCGACAACTGTCTTGCTCTTAAACGTAAGCAGGACCGTCAGGTCCTGGTCGTACAGGTGGACGTAGCCGCCAGGGTGGCCGCGGCAATTTTCATGGTCACGCTTCTACTGCAGAAGCGATTCAACCGGTCGTCCCTGCACATTTCGCGGACAAATCCTTTCTCATTCAGCAATGCTCTTCTTGGCGAATATACTCAACCTTCGCCTATTGTTCAGCCGTACAATACTTATCCTTATAATTCCCCTCCAACTGTCGCTGGACAATTACCGGCTATTCCATATCAGCCGACACAATCTGATTACGGATTCGCCCTAGTCGTATCCGAGGTGAGCGTCCCATCACTTATCATCACGCTCCGATTGGTTTACATCTATATCGCCACTTCATTCTCCCATGACAATATTACTTGGTAACAATGCCGCATTGACTGCCACCCATATCGGCCAGATCTCCACTGTCAGCCGCCCAAACGTGACATCACCAATTACCCTTTCTCATGTCTTCTTTGTTCCCGGACTAAAAAAGAACCTTTTCTCCGTTGGCGCCGCTCTTATTCAAGGCGCCACTGCTGTTTTTTCCACAACAACCATTACGTTCTTTTCTTCAACTCACGCTCAAGTGGGACTTGGCATCAAATCCGGATCTATCTACATCCTATCCCAATTTCAATCTGTCGGATATGCCAACTATGCTACATCACCATCTCCTCATTCATTCCCACGATGGCATCTCAGATATGGCCATCTTTCCACATCTAGTCTGCAAGCTTTAAGCAAGGGCCTTGTCAATGGCCTCGATCCATTTTTACCAAAAAATCTACCTTTTTGTTCTGGATGCGTCCAGGGAAAATTAACGCGTCCGTCTTTTCCAACTTCCACCTCAAAATCTGACGGTCCCCTCACATTAGTCCACTCCGATCTTAGTGGTCCCATGTCTGTTCCAAGTCATACAGGCGCTCTATATTTTGTAACATTCATTGATGACGCCACACACTTCTGTCATCTTTTCCTACTTCGCCGAATATCCGATACTTTTCAAAAGTTTCAAGATTATAAGTCACTCGTTGAAAATACCCTTGACCGTCGAATCAAATGTCTATGAACCAACAATGTGGGGGGGGTACTTCTCCACCGAATTCTCGCGATTCCTTAACATTCATGGAATTATTCATCAATCCACGGTCGCCCATTCGCCGCAGCAAAACGGGGTTTGCGAAAGGTATAATCGTACGGTCGTCAACATGGCCAGGTCCATGCTACATTTCGCTGCCCTGCCTACAAATTTTTGGGCCGAATCTATCACCACTGCAAATTACTTATGAAATCTTTCTCCAACCTCCGCCCTCCATGGAAAAACCCCTTACAAAGCATGGACAGGAGATAAAAAGAACGTTTCCCACCTTCGTATATTCGGTTGTACAGCCTGGGTGAAAAACCTTACTCCATCCGGAAAATGGGATAGCCGCGCCAAATCAGGCGTCCTCGTCGGCTTTGCGACCGAATCAAAGGCATATCGCATCTGGATCTCGAACGAACGACGAGTTTTCTTAAGTCGTGACGTCAGTTTTTATGAGAGTCCTCTTCTTCTCAAACTTCTAAACTCCTCCCTCTCCCCCATTCCTCTCCCTCTTGCCGAGACAGAACCTCCCTCATCACCCCTATCCATCATTTCCTCTACCATTCCTACCGATTCAGTCAATTTACCTTCAAACTCCCATCCTTCTCTACTACTCCCTTCCACCCCAATCATCAAACCAACTTCAAAGACCAAATTTCAAAACTCCCCTCCCAAACTCACTCGGACAGTTTCAGATCCTTACTCACTTTCCTCCGTAAATCCTGATGATCCACCGTATGACATTCCAGTGGGCAACTCTATTCCTTCTAATGCTGCCCCTGCCCCATCCATCCAAAAAAGCGACCGAATTCATGCACTCCAGCTACGCGAATCTACTGGCACAGCAAACATGGCCACTGTCGACGTACCTTAGTCCTATTCAGCCGCCATGATAAGCCCAAATGTTGCCTCCTGGAAAGTCGCCACAGATGCAGAGTTTGCATCCTTGCAAAAGAATGGAACATGTGAACTCACCTCCCTTCCACACAGTCGAAAAGTCATTGGCTGGAAATGGGTTTTTCGAGTCAAAACCAAGGCTGACGGATCTCTCGATCGCTACCAAGCTCGCTTCTTTGCCAAGGGTTTCTTGCAAAAGGAGGGAGTAGACTTCAATGAAACCTACGCTCCTCTGGCAAAGTTCACTTCCATTCGCATACTCCTCTCCCTTGCGGCAGCCCGTGATTGGCACGTCTATCACATAGATGTACAGACAGCTTTCCTCTACGGCACATTAAATGAGGAAATATTCATCCGCCAACCGGAAGGATATGTCGCACCAGGCATCGAGCACCTCGTCTGTCGACTCTTCAAATCACTCTACGGCCTAAAACATGCACCTCGCATTTGGAACAAACACTTGGAGGCAGTTCTCCTCAAAGAGGGATTTCACAAGCTCGATGCAGATTTTGGACTCTTCCTAAAAGGTAATGAAGAGTCTTTGGTCATTCTAGTTATATATGTTGATGATCTTCTTCTAGCAAGTCCCTCTCTTCCCCTCATCAATCTCATCAAAACTATGCTCAATCTCCACTTTTCTATGTCGGACTTAGGGGAAGTAGAATACTGCCTTGGAATATTTGTAGGTCGAGACCGACCCTCCAAAACCTTATATTTATCTCAAGAGAAATATGTCATTGAAATTCTCACCAGATTTTCCATGTCAGATTGCAGTCCAGTTTCCACTCCTTTAGACCCCAATGTCAAACTTACCAGGAACACCGGAGGGCCTGTCCCCGGAGTAACCCATGAGCTGTATCGTTCTATTGTTGGTAGTTTGATGTATGCTATGACAGGAACACGTCCAGACATAGCGGTAGCTGTCGGGCAGCTTAGTCAATTCGTCTCTAACCCCTCACTTGATCACCTTCTTGTCGCCAAAAGAGTCCTCCGTTACCTTCAAGGAACCAAGACTCTCAAGCTCACCTTCCATGGTACCTCCTCCCCTCAGCCGGTTAACTTCTGTGATGCTGTGATGCTGACTGGGGGGGCGACCTGGATTCCCGACGCTCCACAACTGGTGTTTGTTTCTCTCTTCACGGAGCTCTCATTTCCTGGGCTTCTAAAAAGCAACCGACGGTTGCTCTTTCCTCCAGTAAATCGGAATCCATGGCTGCTACTCATGCAACAAAGGAGGCAATCTGGTTACGTTTTCTCCTCTCAAATCTTCAGACTCCTCAAACTTCCGCCACTGTCATCTTCAACGACTCCCAAGGAGCCCTTGCACTCATGGGCAACCCGGTGCATCATCGCCGAACGAAGCACATTGATATTCAGTTTCACTTCACCCGTGATGCCATTGCTGCGGGCACTGTCACGTTCACCTGCTCTCCCACTTCAGAGCAACTAGCTGAATTCCTCACAAAAGCCCTGTCACGTTCACCTGCTCTCCCACTTCATAGCAACTAGCTGAATTCCTCACAAAAGCCCTTGCACAGCCTCAGTTCACCCTTCATCTGTCTTCTTCCGGCCTTCGATTTTAACCAAGAGGGGAGGTGTTAAACTTATTTCTTTTGTTATAATCTTCAGAATAGCTCTACCTTGTTAATAACGCAAACTAGTATTCCAGTTTGCGTTATCTAGCTAGTTATAGCATTCTAGCCTATGGTATCTACTTAGCCCTGATTTCATGTTTTCCGTTTTATCTTAGTTTCAATTTTTTGTTTCCACTTTTGGTCTTTTGTTTTCTTCTCCTGGCGCTTCTAAGAAGCGCACACTGTAGCTTTTGTAGTGTCTGACAAATAGATAAGATCCTTAGCCCTCACTGACAACTACGGATCTCAGTTTTTCATTTTCAGCAAAAGAGCCAAGTAACCTTTCAGGTCACACAAGCTCTCTAGATCTTGAAAAGTCACATCTGTGACTTACTCTATTCTATTTAAACTACTGCTCGTATTCTTCGATACAGTTAAAAAATACTTTTGTCTTTCTTTACCATTTGTCCTTTTCTATATTTACTTCCTTCCTATTTTCTGTCCGCTGCCATGTCATCAAATTCTATAGACATACCGTACCATATTAGTGCAATGTTTGAAATTATTGTGTGTTTTTTACAATTGTCATTTATGACCATTGGCAGTAAATTTGAGCTGAAGGACTTGAAATGTCGACAATTTTGTCACTCGTATGTGGTGTTATGGTTTTCATTGCCTTTTTGGATTTTTAGTTGAAGTTCATTTTCAAAGAAGTTCATAATACATTTTATCCTGATGGTTGTATTTACCACCCCATAGTTACCTGGTGTCTTTGAACAGATAAATAACATGTGGAATTAGTTGAAATTGTTAGCTCGGTGTATTACTATATTGTAACTAAAACAAAAATAAGTAATCAATTTCAATAGAAAAGCGCGATGGTAAACTGTCTTGAGTAACTAAAACTGGTGGTGTAACATTCTTAAGGCCATTTTGATATTTATGAAAAACATTAGAAAATGGTTGACGGCTGTATGGGGTCGAAACAGCTAAAGTCAATATGCTCTCAAAAACGCATTAGATAGTTGAGCAAGTGTGCATATGTGAGAACAATCAGTGCTATTGAGCTTCCTTATCTTGTTTGAATTGTTTCTATAAACGTGAGGTTTAACCTCTCGAATGTAAGTTTTGAAGACAAGCGAAAACGTCCACAATTGTTGAGAAAAGCACGAGAACGTAAGAATGGTACAAATTGATTCGGTTCTAATTCGTTGTATATCCGTAACATTCTAACGTTCATCAAGGCCGATATAACCGATCAAGACCAATATTCATCATCTTCCTAAGTATATGTTGCTCTTCGCTTACGCCTTGGCTTGTCGCACCCTTGGCTATTAGGCAAACCTCGTTGTATTTGTGGTCAAACTATGAACAAGCAAGGCGTCCATTTACTTCATTGCTTACACGTTGGGAAGCGACCAACAGCATGCGACATGGTACGTGATGCAATAGTTGTCGTGAGTTCCAAAGCAAGATACACAACAACGCAAAGTGTCCCATATATTATCGCCACGTTCTCAATATAGGGCTACACGTGGCCTTCATGTGGATCTTGTGTTTTTATACGGAGCGACGAGAAAAAAGGGTGACGTAGTTGTCACGGACCCTACGGGATCCCATGTTTCCTCACGCTCAACATTTGCATAGTAAAATTGCGGCTCGGGATGTTGCGGCCTTAAGAGAAAGCGACTGCACACACTTCGACCCAATTTCATACTATTTGTTTTAGAGATCTTGAGACCTTGGACTTTTCCTTCAGTAACATTTAACGTGACTGTGTTTGTCGATCTTTTAAAGTTAGACTACCTTGCGGCCCTTCTCCAACTCTCATGTCGACTTTTTGTCGCCAACATATCATTGTTGCCCTTCAACGGTTCCAAGTTTTGACTTCTACCCAACAGAGCATGGTGGGGAATGATGGTCGAGCATTGTGAGACTTAAGCAAGCGCCACTTAGCACATATGGACGATATTAATATTTTTGACCTTTTAGTGTGGCATAGTCTTAGGATTATGTGTTTTGGTAGTGTTTATGCGGTTTTGTTTTTGTTTTGTATAGTGTTTTGTATTGACAAGAAACTTTTCGCAATAAAACCGAATACCGATGGTTATTGTTATCGAACGGTGAGGGGTCCCGAAATATAGCTTTGAGACCAACAAATTCCTTATCGAGGATAAGTAGAATAAAATATAATATGTTGTATTATATTACAGAATGTGTATAGCGTGGCATGCCACGCATGACAATAAGTTCCATACTCTGTATAACGGGAGTCCCGTTCAGTACGGACAAGTATCTGTATAACTGTACGGAATAAACCTTACAGTTACTAGTACAGGTGTTATCGCGATAAAAAACCGATAGTATCGATTTTTATCATGATCGTTTTTTATCGCGATAACACCGTTATCGGTATATCGTGCCAATATATCAAATATCGATAAGCCAAAAAAGAGACATGTTGGTTATAGGCAAAACCCTACCGATACACAACACTATTTTTTTCCTTCAATTGTATTTGCATTCCCTTTTAGGCTTTCATTATTGTTTAGACTTTGTTGGTGTGTTGGTCCTTAGAGGATTTTGGTCTCTCACCTTTGATGGTGATCATCTCCGTTCGGTTCATGTTCTGTACTTTGCTGGTCTTACCATCGCGTTTTTGGCAATAAAAACTTCCTCAGGCCCTAGTTCCATCTAAGAGAATTTTACATCATTAGTGGCTTTAACACTTAGGACTGTAGAAATTAATGGTCCATTATTAAGTATTTTCTAGGTCTAAATAGAAAGAAGCCGAGGCAGTCTACCTCTAACTTCTCTCTCCAAGTCTCAAACTTGTCGCAGTCACTGAGAAATTGGAGAGGGAGCTAGAGCCATGGCTATCTAGGCTATCCAGAGATTCTACGGGAAATATATATTAGTTAGGGGTTTTAACTAAAAGGTATGTGCCGGCCACAGGATTTGATCTTGGTACCTGCCGGCTGGCAGACCGCCGGTAGCCAGTAGCCTTAGCCGTTAACTCTAGAACTAGTGGTACGTAACATATAGTTCGATAATTAATTAAACATTATCAGTTTGGATAATTCATTTAACTGTAACTGTTTACGGGATACATAGATCCAGTAATGTCAAAGTACGGATTACGGTACGAATTGGAAACGAATACCGCGCATTTATTTATTTACTGAAACGAATACCGCGCATGTATTTATTACGGCTACGATTAAATGTGAATTTAATCGGACGATCGGAATTAACGCCGAGATCGCGGAAGAGGATTTCGGCAGTTTGTGGTCATCGCCACATCAGATGACACGTGGCGGAGTAACATTGGATCGCGGCATCTCCGAGGATTACAGGAGCGAATCCGGACATACCACGTGTCGACATTAAGGCCATGTCGTACAGTGTCCGTACAGAAAGTACACCCGCAGCTGTACTTTTGTGTACGGAACTGTAATCTGATTGGTTCCGTACATCGGTAGATAGAGTTTGTGAGAGAGATAGGACTTAGAAAAATTAGGAGATAGGACCCTCTCTCCCAGAGAGCTTCTGTACAAAAGGTCAACTTTGACCCTCCATAACTTACTGCTCAGGGGAGCAAATTCAGAGATTCTTTTTGCTATCGACTCAGGGGAGTCTTGCCTTCACAAGGGTGAAGGTGGTCAGAGTTATTGTCTGCCAGGGTGACAGTTGTTTTCGCTGAAACACAAAGGGGTCAGGGTTATCCTAAAGGCTTCTTGGAAGTTGTCCACTCTGAGGACTTATGGAGGTCTCAGAGTTTCAAGGACTAGTTTCTGTTATGCTTTGAATGGTAAAACGTAGGTCAAAGATTATATCATTAGAATCGTCAAATACTCTTCTAACCGTGCAATACCTTGTACGAGTTTTCCTTGCAATACCACTAAAGCACCCTTTTCTTCACATACACATTTTTTTTAAGGTTATTTTTTCTGTTCGGTTGCTTTCTTTTTGAATTGAAAACTCGAAGCGCGGTAAACCACGAAGTTGAAAGGAAGACAAATCGAGCGTGCCAGTAAATTTTACGGCAAAGACTTTTTATTGGAATTTGGTGGATTCGCGTCGACCTTGTCGAAGGAACATGGTCTTTGCCACGTGTCGAAATTATGGTGGATGTCCAGCATCCCACGAATCGACATCATGTAGGTGAACCGATTTTTCACTTTCTATAGCCCGTACTGGCGACTCCCCCGAGGCGGATAGCCAATCGCAGAGCCAGATGGAGCGATTGCGTGGCGGATGGGGATCCAAATATGATCGGACGGTCATTATAAGCGCCCCGACTCCTTGGAGAATCTTGGTCGGAATTTATGCAATGTTTCAAAAAGATAAAAAAAAATTATACGACATGTAAAAAAAAAAAAAAAAAAAAATTATACGATATGTTACTTAAAGGTACGGGTTTCTATAAACAACCTCACTTTTCCACTGATGGACACTCACCCTAAGCCTATTTTCGTTTGACTCGTGTCGTTTTAAACTTTTTATTAGTGTTGGGTATCGGGTAAATTCATATCGCGATAATCTCGATATTCGATATATCGATTATCAATCGAGCAGGATCCTCGATATATCGTACCGAGACCAACATAAATTATCGAGATATATATCGCGATATATAGTATTTTTTAAGTTTATTTTTTTTATTTTTTTATATAATATGTTATTTTAGCGAAAAAGTCAAATTGTCTAATACGCCACGTACGCCGTGATTTTTGTTCCGTGACTTAAATGTAGACGCCGCAAAAGGTAACCGACAATAAAGTACTAATTCTGAAATTGTAATGATTAATTATTTGGGGTATGGTTACACGAGGAGGTCTCTGTAATAGTACGGACAGCAAAATTTATGTATTACAGAGGCCTCGAGACAGAGGTCGCAAACGGTCAACCGAAACCGTGACCGACCGTTAACCGACCGCCTGCGCCGGATCCGGAACGGATTCGGTTGCCAAATTTTGGGGGCCGGGCGGTTACGGTCGGTTGACTCACCAGGAAAAAAAAACTGTCAGTTACGTGCAGTCAAACAAAAAACCAAAAAAAAATGAAAATTTTGTACTTTTTTTTTTCAAAATTATTGTTCTTTGTACTTTTGGTATCGTGGAACTACGTGGCATCATGATTAGCGTCGCAAATCTGACACGGTACTGTAGTAAGCTATTTATTTTGCAAATCAAAGGGAACGCGACAAAGCGTCGCAAATCTGACACGGTAGTACACTATTCATTTCGAAAATCTTAGGGAAAGCGACAAAGCGTCGCAAATCTGACACAGTAGCACACTATTCATTTCGCAAATCTTAGGGAACGCGACAAATCGTAATTATTGACTTATTCCGTCGTACATTGACTAATTTTGTACTTTTTCGGTTACGGGCGGGCACGGTTAGTCGCAAAAAATCAAGATTCGATTAATTTTTTTTTTCGTAAACGACGGTCGGTTAACAATTAACAATTTTGGAGCGTGACAAAACTCGGTCGGGCGTCGGTTACTCAGATTTTGAAAAAAAAAACGGTCGGTTTCGGGTATGATTTTTTTTTACTTTTGCGACCTCTGCCTCGGGTTCATCGCGTATCTTTTGTCAAAAAGTTTTACATACGTGTTATGATATGAGTGGTTCCACGTAAGCTGACTACCAAATCTAAAAAATCATCGAATATCTGGAAACCGACCTTTTTCGTTTGGAAAATCGTACCTGCGTATGACGTCCTTGTACTTCACAAGTGTACCTCGTCAATGTACCTCAGAGATCTCCTTCACTCTGCTGACTTTCAGGAAAAAACCGTATTTTTTTCCGGCAAAGATTTTACAGTATTTTTGTACGAAGTCACGAGACTTTGAAAACCTGTGGGATTTTTTTTTTTTTTTTAGCTTCGATATATTGACGATACAATATATTGGCGATATATCGCGATGATTTGAAATTCGAAATATCGAAGAGATATATCGATTATCGGGTACCTGAAATCCGATATATATCGAATATCGGCAAACGGTCCTCGATACCCAACACTACTTTTTATACTTCTTTTTTGGTTTTATCCCTTTTGTACCTTAATGATCTCTCCATCGCAAGTTTAGCAATATAAATGGTCCTTTCTTTACAAGGATTGGTGACAAGTGTCAATGAAAGTGTTACAGTATATCGTGTATCGCTATTAGGGTTAACAATTTTTCCGCCACTTAAAACATCCTTTCTACGTACACACCTGTCCGAAATTTCACAAAGAGACCGCCAATCGGAAGGTGATAATTTTGGATTTCAATCGCAACCGTCGAATCCATAATTCGACAAGTGTGTACGGAGAAAATATGCTTTAATAGACGAAAAAAACATTAACCCTAATAGCGATTCAGGTGTAGCGTGCAAACAAAAATACAATCACCGGAAAAAAATATTCGGATGTAGAACAGTGTGAACGTACAAATTGGACGAAAGTACAGTATAGGACACCGTCTGACAAGATAAGGCTTATTGGCTCGGCAAAGCGATCGTTGTCGGCTCTGCATGTACGGCCATTATACTTGTAGTTGTTGTTCTTTGGTCTAAAATAGACCGCAGAAGCAACCCAAACTATCATGCAATAAGCTAAGCAAAGCTAGGCCAATAAACAATCATTTGAAATGCATCCTCCATATGCGTACACAGACGCAACAAACAACATTTAGGGTTTCATGGAATATTCAACATAAATAAACCCTATGACAACATCTAAGGTTTAATGGAATAATCGACATAAACAAACCCTAGGACAAATGCATAAACAATGCATATCAAACATATATAAAATAACATAAATAAATAATAACAAACAAATGCATCACACATAAACAAAAGTATAATCAAATAATCATTATATCATTCAAAGTGCATGAACTAATCGACAACCCTAAAATACTACATCTTTGGTCCCTACTTTTCTAACAAGCATTGATGATTTATTCCTAACAAAGCTCATTCCTATATATACACTTGTGAGCTGTCAACGAATCACTAAGTGTCAAAATAACCAACGTAAATTACGTAACTGTGATTAAGTCATATTTAACCATGATAACCAATTACTAAGAAACACTAATCGTAAGCGTACACCTGAAAGTCAAGCAATCGTAAGCGTACACTTGTCTGCAAATACGACACATAAATTAAAGTGTCGATATCCTCATTGATCACGTAAAATATAACTATTTTAATCAACACTAAATCATTAGTTCGCATAAAACAAAATATTGATGTTTCAAATATTTACACCGACGCGTCCGCAAAATACGCGTCATAAGCGACAACTTGCTTAGTCACTTGCAGATAAATCCACGTAGTGAACCGACATCGCATATGTACGGTCCACTAGATAATGCGTCATAAAAAACAATGTGATCTCTTAAAAATATCGGCAGACGCCGTCCGCCCTCCACGTGTACCATGACCAACTTGCCGAAATCAAACTGTACGATCCAAATCGTGTTCGTATGAAACCACGTACTTCGCCATAAATGCGCCTTGTCGCATATAAGGTACACGTCATTTTCGATAAATTCGTCAAACCATCCGAAATTGTCCGTACCGCAATTTTGTTCCTCGTCATAAATGCGCCTGCCAAAAATAAGTACACCTGACCCCAAAAAGATTCTATGTACCGGCGGCGTCCTTTTTCATATATCCCACGTGTCGCATTATGTACTTTGCGTGCGACGTACCATTTTATCTTCGTCGATTATCTCACGTCGGATCGCTTCGCGATCCGTCGTCCATTTCCTCTCACATTTCGCGCCACTCAATTACTCCATTAATTTTACTCGTACATTTAATTCACCCAATCCGCAAATCCTTTCGAACCTCCACAGTATATCACGTAAATGGGTACGCACGAAACATCGCGTACGCACGAAACGCCGTGTTCGCACGAAACTAACTTTTCAAAAACAACAGTAGTGAGACGGGAGACGGCATTGGCATGCTCCTGAACTCTCGTAGCGTACAGAGGTTTGGTCGGTGGATGGTACACTATTTCTAGTGTATGGATATCGCCGAAGTGAATTCGTACAAATAATTTTTGTAACATCCTGACTAGTCCTGATTCTCTACAGCCACCGGTACGGCGGAGAAATTAGTCGCCAGTACGAACATTTTTACGTGGCGCGATTTCATCCGTAAAGTGGCGAAATTTGTCAGGACCTGATCTGCTTTAGGGTAACCTTCCATCAGGCAAAAAGTGGGGTTGTTTACTAGAGAAAGTACCCTTCCGTACTAGGCCGTACTGTTTTTGTTTTTTTTTTTACAAAAGATGTTTACTAAAAATTCGTTGAGATTCTCCAGACTTCTTGGAAAAAAATACAACCGTCTTTCAATTTTCGACGCAAACGCTTCTTGTTTCCAATAAGTAGCTAGTCTCCTCCGACTGTCCTCGGGAGGAGAGTTTGTGATTACTGGACGCGTGTTTTAGTCCACTTGTAAAGTCAGAGTCGATCCACGACAGACGTGAAGCAATAAACTTACATGTGGCAGATGGAGTGTACTGTGTGACATCAAAGCCAGCCTGTTCGACGACAAAAAAATCTTGGCTGTTTAGCCAGCCTGTTCGACGACAAAAAAAACTTGGTTGTAGGACATCCTGTGACGTCTCCTTCATAAATGTGCGATACAGCGATTCACGTACAAATGGTACATTCTTGGACATTTTTACAAACTTTAATTTTGCAACGGTTTTCGCGGTTGTTGATACCACAATAACCATAAGAACGTTCAAATTGTACATTAGCGTGACGCTACAAGATATTTTAATCGGCGTCTGCCCGTACACATACGCAACTGTGATTTTGTCCTTTTGGAAATGATAATTATTCCTGGGCGGCTCAACAGGTCCTACGTGGTACCAATCGCAATCTAACACCTCATTCACTGGCACGACCTGATGGAAGGGTGTTACAAATATTACTGCCAGTACACGTGTTCGTACGATTACTAGGAACGCCTGATGGAAGGTTACCCTTAAACCATTCTGTTCTTTTGAAAGTCGCAGAAATGTACAGTGATCTTGACTGTCGGCTTGTCACGAATTATTTTGAAAGTACTTTAATGCGTAGCATTATACGCACGTAAAATGAACAATACTGTACTAAAGTTTTGGATGACAGTGACACGCTATTTATGAACGGACAAGCTACAGTACAGCACTGTAGATCATATTTTAGAGGATGGACGTCATATGTACCTAGAAAATTATTCTAGGTTATATAGTGATTCGCTAATAGTGTGAATAACACTAAATCGTTGCCCTTAAATTATGACCCTTGAAGGCTTGAACCTATAATAAAATTAGTACTGTTATTTACTTCAAGCAAGTAAAAGTACAGTTTAATTAGTGTCCCTTAGGGTGAAGTTCCATCAGACGTTTCTGTAATCGTACGGCCAACTCTACAGACTGCGTTGATTGAGGGCAAGGTTCCATTAGAGGAAAAATGACGTTGTTTACTGATAGCCGTACTTTTTCGTACAGTACCGTACCAAAGAAAAAAAAATGTCAGAAAAACAATGCTACTGAATGAGGGATTTGATTCTCCACGTTTATGGGCGTAAACGTGGACCGTCGGATGCATTATCGGATACGCCGTCGTCTGACACTTTCAGTTCGCAACAAGTGACCCGGAGTAGGTCAATTCTCAGCGCTTGAACGAATAGCGTCGTGCCTCGTGGAAAAGTGAACAAATATCCACGACGACCGCGCGACCAGATGGGTACACATCGCATATGACATGTGCTTTCCGCCAGGGAGGATGCGAGGCCACCGGAAGCCGCAAGAAAATCTTTGACGGAAGATATTGTTTCACGCTTCTGTTGGTATGAACTAACCATTCTGACATTTTCGTACGCTTTTACATATCTTACGTTTCGTGCGCCCGTACATATTTAATTCAATACGTCGTACAAGTCACTTTTTACCTTTCGCTGGTGCAAATATGTGGTCACAATTTGCTCTCAAAGATTCTTTGAAAATTACCAGAATCGTATTCATTTGTTACGTAAACCAATCAAAATGTGCCACGCAAAACAAATGTCGGTTACTGACCCGACACAATGGAACGATCGCCTTAGTAAACGATTTTTTGACGTTTACAAAGAGCGCCTAATGGAACAATGCTCTGAGTCGATGTTCCATCACGAAGAGTATGTAAACCACGTGATTTAAATTGACTAGCGCCACGCAAGCTACGATCCGATATTGAAATTCTTTCAGATATTTAGCACCGACAAATTTAACTTCAAATCTTCATTTGCGTACCATGTACCTGCGTGCGAAATCATTCATCATACGACAGAAGTTTTATACTTTTTGCAGACGCCAGTCTTTATGCCAGCTTAATTTTTAAGGATTATGTTTTCGAACATAACGAAAGTCCTTTGAGGTAAATAGTGTGACGAACAAAAGTTACCGAAAATAGCGTGACGAAGGAATGTTACGAAATTACATTTTTATTTTCGGTTGTATTTTGGAAAGCACGTATCATGTGCAAATCTTGTGATTTTTCGTTGGTTGTGCATCGTGACACGTAGCTTAATCGTCCAGCGTGTCACGTTTTTTTTTTTTGAATTTGCCAATCCACCTCCTCGAGGTGGGTTGACAGTTACAAAGTTAAATGAATTGAACGCCCCCCAAATGAACATCCGACGGTAAGTATTACCACCTCGACCTTCGGAGTATTGACAAGATTCTCTTTAATGTTGTTTTTTGTATTACAACAAAACGAGCGGTACGGTTTGGTGCGGATAGTCGTGAATTTCTGTAACCTACCCCGTTTACACCACTTTTCGTCTGATGAAACGTTACCCTTACTCTAATTCATAATATGTATATATAATACTGTGCAAAATATCTCAGTTCATAGGAAAAAAAAAATTGGTTGTCATTTCATACATAGGTAGAGAACATGTCAGATAAAAGCGTCGACACGTGACAGTGACTGGCATCGACAAGGGAGAGAGTCGTAGATGTCTCATTCGTACAGATTTTGACATTTTTATGAAATTTCGTTTATTTTTCTACTTTTATAATGTTTCGTAAAATGCGTATACTTTTCGTACAGATAAAATGTACGGATGCAATGTAGGGGAATTTCGAAAAAAGAGCCGGGCGCGTGAAGACAGTCTCGTCCATAACTGTCCAGTTCATACGGATTTCTATTTTTTTACGAAAAATGCGTAGTACTTGTCGATTTCATACTTTTTGTAAATTCGAACCTTTTTTGTTGTACTTAAATGAACGCAGGTGAAAAAAAATATATGAAAAGTGTGACCAAAAAAAATCCTTAAAAAATATGAAAAAAGAACGGAAATTATACGGAAATCTATAACATTTGATGTTGGGTATCGGGTAAATTCATATCGCCGTAATTTCTATATTCGATACATCGTTTATCAATCAAGCAGAATCCTCAATATATCCTACAGGGACAAACATAAATTATTGCGATATATAGTCGTTTTTAAATTTAATATTTTATGTTTGTATATAATATGTTATTTTGGCCGAAAAGACAAATTGTCTGATACGCCACGTACGACTTGATTTTCGTTCAGTGACTTTAAGGTAAATGCGGCAAAAGGTAACCCACAAAAAAATACTAATTCTATAATTACTTATTTGGGGTATGGTTACATGAGGAGGTATTTGTAATAGTCGAGAAAAAATAAATTATGTATTACAGAGGCCTCGGTTACATCGCGTATCGTCTGTAAACAAGTTTTTACACATGTGTTTTAATTTGAGTGGTGCCTTGTAAGCTGACGATCAAATCTCTAAAATCGTCAAAGATTTGGAAATCGACCATTTTCGTATAGAAATCCGTAATTGCGTATTACGTAGGTGTACTTCACAAGTGTACCGCGCCAATGTACCTCTGAGATCTCTTTCATTCTGCTGACTTTCAAGAAAGAAACGTATTTTTTTCGGTAAAGATTTTACGGTCACCTTGTTCGAAGGCACGTGATTTTGGAGACCTGTGAAAAAATTCATTTTTTTTTCGAAAGCCTCGATATATCGGCAATACGATACATCGACAATGTATCGCGACGTTTACCTTTTCGACATATCGAAGCGATAAATCGATTATCGGGTACCTTAAATTCGATATATATCGAATATTGGCAAATCGTCCTCGATACCCAACACTAATAAAATTATACGGGACGTGTACCCTAAAATAATTTAAAGTACGAAAAATTTAATGCGATTGTACTGAAAAATGAGGGAACGTGAATGAATGTAGCCTAAAAAGTAAAAACCCTAAATTCCCCTTTAAATAGCCTTAAAAGGACAAAAATGTACGGCCACTATATGTAAATGTACGAACCATGCAACGCAACTACTCTGAAGTATAAGAGAATGTACGAAACTGTACCCTAAAAACCTTTAAAAAAATAGACCTAAAAAGTACGGAAAAATATGGACACTGTACGTAGATGTACATAAAATGTAAGGCAATTATACTGAAATATACGCAATGTACGAAAATGTACCCTAAAAACCGTTAACATGAATTCAAATTCGGTCACACATTCTAAAAACATTTGAATTTTGTTTCGTGCGCATATTCGTTATTTTTCGTGCGTTTTATGTGTGCGTTGTATGCGCATGAGACATCTATGCAAGGAGCACTCATATTTGTTTCATATTAATAAAGACGGGGGAAGATTACGCAAACTTGTTATCACATGTTAAAACGAGAAGCACATGAACACATATTACAACGACTACATTTAAGGGAATGCGTATCTGCAATATGTTATTTGCGTTAATTAACGTTAATGTTATGTTGGCCTTGGGTCCCTGAACACAACTACGACGGATAATACCGTTTGATTTTTAACACTAATACTTTTTTACACCGATAGGGATTCCGGGTGTACTAACCAAAATTTTTTAGTTACAATGAAATGTTGCCAGTGCATGTTGCCTTGGAGTCCAAAACGGCCGACAGATGTCCCACATCACACAAATAAATACGATACCAAAAATTTAACCAAACAAAAAAATACAAAATAGGTACAACAATTGTTTTAAAACACAAATAATAAGACTAAGGGCACTTTCCGATGTAACCGAAACTTACTCTTACTACTTTGATTTTTAGCGAAGATTTTATGTACTACCTTTAGAGTGTTCTGATGGAACGTAATGTAATTATTAGTTAAAAAAATGACATATGTAGACTTGTACGCAACTTGTGACACCTGAAGTTGTACACAAAATGTTGCGAAACTTCCAAACGGCTATAATTTGAGACGTTTAACTGCAGGCAATACAAATTTTGTGACTTCGTATTGTTTGTACGTTGTAACTCTGAGACCTCCATAAGTCCTCAGAGTGGACAGCTTCCAAGAAGCCTCTAGGATAATCCTGACCCCTTTGTGTTTAAGAAAAAATAACTGCCACCCTGGCAGACAAAAACTCTGACCAACTTCACCCCTGTGAAGACAAGACTCCCCTGAGTCGATAGCAAAAAGAATCTCTGAATTTGCTCCCCTGAGCAGTAAGTTATGGAGGGTATGCTTCAGTGTTTTAAACATAACGGACGTCAATTTGCAGAGTTTAATATCGGCAAACCTTCAAAGCGTTGTAAAACACATGTTGAAGTCCACAGTGTTCAACGCATGTTCAGATGTATACAGTAAAAAAATTGATTATTAATGTAATGCAAGGTAGTCTTGTGAGA
>JBBHKE010003062.1:201556-218643 GCA_037447655.1 Zygnema cylindricum | reverse complement strand
AGGAGGAGGGCTCCCAGGTCCTCGGCGCTCGAAAGCACGTCGAGCGCAAGTACGGAGAAATTCGTCCATTGCAACACCCAGACAACCAAAGATCTCGACCGCCATTGGAATAAAGTCATCCATAGGGTCCCGGTGGGCATAATCACGCTCCTTCACCTTAGCGGCATCACGAGCCGCCACCCCAACATGTCGAGTCGCTTGACCAACAACTGTAGCTGAAGTAGGGTTCGCCAAAACAATATCACCGAAGATGCGACGGGCACCATCAAGCAAAACAACATCGATCCGACGCTTGGGAATAATATAAGAAACCTCCCGACGCACAGAAAAGCCCCCCTCTGAAGCGATAGTCGCAACGACATCGCGAATAGTGTCGTGCGCCTGGATCATATCTCCCCCATGGGAGCAACGAAGCAAGTGGACACCATCGGGCCCCAAGACGCGACCACATGCACAAACAAGAGAGCCAAGTAAAAGAGGATGGGGGAGGCCAAGGCGAAACCTAAGGCGGTGGTGAACTGAGAAATTACCTGAAAGAACGTCAATGAAAGTGGATTCTTTAGTGCATAAATCGAAATGGTAAAACCATCTGTGTACCAAAGAAGTAAAACTAAAAAAACATTTAAAGACTATAAGAATCGCATGAAAGTAAGCCATGTCTAAAAATTGAAACCAAACAAAACATAACTAACAAAAACAAGGATTCAAAACAAAAATACCAAAGCTGGCCGCCTAGAAAAAGGAAAAAACCTAGAAAAGTCTACCCACAAACAAGCTAAGGTCAGCAATCACGGCGATAATAGATATGGACCAGGTCCCTTGGTGAAATACCTGGAAGACCCCGCTTGACATCCACCCACCTTGACATCCGTCACTGTGCTTTGTCAAAAAAGGGACGCAACTTTCACTTGGTGAAAGGCAACCGTGGCACTTTGATGATATAACGCAGCCAGAAGGCTCGGTGGAAAACTCCCTTGACCCTTGGATTGAAACATTTTTCGCTCACACTAGCGAAAGAAGTCGTTGAATAACTTGTCCAAAGATCCAAACGAATGGGACATACTTATCCGACCGGTCTCGGTGAGCATAGTCTATTTCCTTGGAAGCCCCTTCCTCCTGAGCACCCACACTTGGATGAGAAGCCACGCGAGATGAAATATGTGCCCTAGTCGGATCCTTGAGGACCACATTGTCAAGTGTCCTCCCAACATCATGGAGGAAAATAAAGTCAAACTGAGGGCTCCAAAAACCCTTCGACTAAAGCTGGGGTTGCAATATATTAGAAACCTCTAGTTTGACATTGTAGTCGGGTTTAACGCCAATGGCACCAATGGCATCAAGCACCAAATCCTACGCGACAATACGTTCCCCACCATGTGAGCAGCAAAGTAAATGTATTCCTTTCACATTTAGGCTCCCCTATAAGCGGAGGGTGGGGCAAACTGAAACGCAAACGTAAAGTTAGAGTAAAGTGGTCACACGATAATGAAGTGTCGAAAAGTTTGGTGTAGCTTGTAGCCAGGCATAAGCCCCAGGCCCATAACAGGAACTTAAAACAGCACGCGATTGGTCAAAAGGTAGTGCCACTAAGAGGTTTCAAAAGTCAACGGCCATACTTGTTAATATGCGTTGTTGTTGTTGGAAGTTAGTGTCGGTAATGAGAGATTGAAAAGGTGGAACTTAGTTTCGAGGGTCCGGCGGTAGTAGTGTACGAGGTGAGAGGAGAGTTTGTTGAAATGGTAAGAGATCTTCCGCCACCTTGTAGAACAACATCTACAATGAAAGAAGAAGTAACAATAAGTGCCACCGAATCCCAACTAAACAATATGTCGCTGGCGCAATATTGGCTACAAAAATCAACCCCAAAACGTCAGTCAAAATTGGGGGGCTAGATGCTTGACGAGCGAACGACCCTTTTCGACAATCAAAAATCCCATGACCAACGAGGTGGCGAAGCACACCCAAAAGATTGTTGTCAAAATCCTTAAGTGAAGGCAAAAGAGAAGCCATTGGTGGCAAAGTTCACGCAACATAACGAGAACGTTGAGTAAAACAACGGATCAATATTGCAAATGCAACCACTAAGTCCAACAGCTTGGGAGGGTCTTTACAATAGCAAAGGTCTTTGAACAACGCATCACCAAGTACCTGGTTGAATAAATAAGTGGCTTTGATTGGGCAGCCTAATGCACCAAGCCACGCACTTAGACGGTTTAACTAAGGGCTCGATCTAATGAAGTTGGTCCTCAAAATGAGAGAACGACCCCACGATATGCGTGCCATCTGCGATTGAAGGAAATAAACAACCAAAAAAAAGTCGTAGATGATTTTCACAATGCTTGAAGGTGGCCCAAAGCAAAAAGAGGTGCTCCTAAAGGATCACCTTGGAGGGTGCCAATTGCAAACTCTTAGGTGGCGACATCACCTTAAGGACCCCCAAGAGGAAATATTAACTAGCTAGGTCGAGAATAAAAATCATGGACAAAAGGGAAGAGTTGGTTTATTCCGAAGGTGCATATCGTAGTTCTCGAAAGATATCATTACGATCAACTGTGTTGAAGACGTTAGCGACATCCAAAAACCGCGAGCCACCAAAAAAATGAATGCAAGTATTACATTTTCAATGTCGTGTTCCACTAGGACACTGTTTATGTCTTCCTCTGTTACCTTTATACAAATTATAAACCTTTGGTCACCGTTTTGGAAAACCTTTAAACAGGCGGTGTTTGCCATTTCGCGCATTGTTCGTTTGCATTACGAAAGCGTATCCATGTAGTACATCCCGCGAACGGCCAAGACAACGACCACGACCACAACGACATTGACACCAAACCGACACCGACCGGGTCACTTTAACCGTTTTGGAAACCTTTAAATAGGCGGTGTCTGTCGTTCCGCGCATTTTCCGTTTGCAGTACGGAAGAGTATGTATGACATGACATCCCGACAACGACCAAGAAAAGGACCACGACACGACCACGACAGCGACCACGACCCCGACACCTTCTGGGTAACTTCAAATTTGGCGCGGTTCGCCAAAAGTGACACAAAGGTTGTACATGTCTTTGTTTTAAAGTAGGGGCATACAAAACGCAAGACCAGCCAGGGAAAAGGTACGGGTGGTTGTTTTTTGGAACGGGCATGATTAACGGGCACGATAAACGAACATGATAAACGAACATGATAAAATGACATGATAAACGGGCATGATAAACATGACACGGTCCATGCCCGGTGTAACGGGCATTGATTTACTACACCGCTAATAGTTATTATCGTTTAGAAATTAATAGTGTTAAAAAATAATTAGCGTTATTAATGGTAATTTGAGTTTTTCAAAATTAAAAAAAAAAAAAAAAATTCTAATTGATCCATAACGTTGATTTGGATACAACGGATGTGCCATTAGGATCTCTTCACAGTAAAATAGGTAAAAGTACAAAATCAGACAAAATTGTACACCGTTACGTCCTTTTACTATAGTTTATTCATAAGTATAATTAATACGCGATCAATATATTTACATGAAAATAGGTACGATCTCATTCTGTCTTTTATGTTGAGCGCAATTTTACGTGCGATCGCGATTATTTTAATCCATGTTTCGTACTTTTTTGCTTAACAAAGTACCATTTTTTACGGACTGACACGTCCGTACACCGCACTAATCAAGAAGATCATAAATTATAATTATTAACGCTAATTCACAAGAACCTTAATTAACGTAAAAAAAAATATTGTTACTAATTTTATTTCAGGTTTTGGGGTCAAAATTTGGGGTTGACGATATAGCGTTCATAACGCTAATAACGATTCGCGGAGTAGTGAGTAGTGTTGGGTATCGAGGACCGCGATATTCGATATGTACCGAATTTTAGGCACACGGTAATCGATATATCGCTTCGATATATCGAGAAGCTACATATCGTGATATTTTGTCGATATATCGGGCCGATATGCCGATATAATAAATCGCGATGTATCGAAGATTTTTTTCTTGGTTTTTATAACTATCCGTTGGTGTTTGTGTCCCCATACATGCTCCATATTTTATTTTCTGGTTTTTCGATCTATTTTTGTGGTTTTCTCTCACATTATGCTTGAAAAATGTGATTTCAAAAATATGAGATAAGTGGGATCCATGGAGAAAGCTAACCCTTCGGAATCTATGGAGAAAGCTATCCCTTGGGAATCCATGGAGAAAGCTAAAAATGTAACCTTTCTATAATACTAATCGCTGGAAATGGATAAGTATCAATGTAATGCTTCTTGTCTGCTGATTGGTAAGTATTCCTGGCTGAAACAAACAGTGCAATTTTTTTTTATCAGATCATTATTTGACTAAATTAGTGTGAGCTTTTCGTTTGAAATATTGAAGTTCTCTACGTACTAAATAAGTAATTTTAGGAAGTAGTAGTTTTTCTTGGTTTACATTTTGCGGCGTCTTCCTTGAGGTAACGGAACAAAATTCGCGTCGTACGTGGCGTATCAAACATTTTTTTTGTTTTCGATAAAATAACTTATTATAAAAAATGTTAAATTTAAAAAGTACTATATATCGTGAAATACATCGCGATAATCTATGTTGGTCCCGGTACGATATAACGAGAAGTATGACCGATCGATAATCGATATATTGAAAATATTGAATATCGATGTTATCGCGATATGAATTTACTCGATACCCAACACTACACCGTGAATCGCTATTAGCGTAATAAAATAGATAGCGTAATGAAACAATTAGCGTACTTTACGGTAAATTGGGTTTTTTAGGGTACACAATGATACTAATTTATCATTAACTCTAATTTGTAAAATGCTTTGTAAAAATTTTCGGCACATAATATGTCCACACTAAAACATGTAGATGTACGAAATTGTTCAAATCGTACGCCGTCGCGTTTTTTTGACATCCGCGTATGCCGGAAAATATTTACGCAATTACATATTATTATACTTTATGTACTTTTATATTTAAGAAGGTACGGAATAGTACAAATATGACAGTCCGTACACCACACTATTTAAAAGGGCACTAAATTACAGTTATCAACCGTATTGAGCGGGGTACCTCAAATAACGTTCAGAAAAATTTAGCGTATTTTATTCTATTTGAGAATATGCCGAAAAAAAAGAGGTACCCCAATTAGCATGATGTACGCTAATAGCGATTCGCGGTGTACAGGACACCGCGAATCACTATTAGCGTTAACAAATATTTAGCGTTAAAGAGCAATTAGTGTGATCAACGCTAATTGGAAATTTGGTGATGTTCAAGGAAATCAGTCACTCTAATTTGGTTTTTAGGGTTTTTTTAATTACTCTGTTAAGGAATTAGGGTAAAAATTTAGGGGTGCCGAATTAGTGTGATTAACGCTAATAGCGATTCGCGGTGTACACTGCGCATTGTTATTAGTGTCAAAGTTTAAATAGTGTGGAAGTAAATATACCGTCATTGACGCTAATTAAGATTTAAAAAAAAAAAATGTATTCTAATTTCGGCGTTTATGCTAATTTGGGAACAGCAAAAACGGAATATTCGTTGTACGATTATACACATTAATATATGTATCCGTACAAAATATAAAAAATCGTACGCCGTCGTGAAATTTAAATATCCGTACATGTAAGACTAATTTACGTGTCAGAATCTAAGAGTTACGCGCAAAATTAGGAACAAATCCCTTGAAAGAGGTGATTGTCGAGAAAAAAAATTATTCGTCAAGGGAGATTGCAAAAAGATAAAATAGTAAAAAGAAGAGGTACACGAGCTGTCTTTTTGCAAAGGGAGATGTACCACTACACCACTCATTATTATTAGTATTAATAAGTAGCTACTATTTATAGCCGAAAATCACAAAATATAGTTAACAACATTATTTAAATACATGGACTATAACTTGCCACGTCTCCTTGCATTAAATAGTATTATTAATCAAAATTTTCCATTTACACAACATCGCGAATCGTAATTAGCGTTATTAACGCTAATTGCGTCACCACGAATTTTGACCCAAAAACCTTAAAAAGAGTAAATAACTCTAAAATTTTCTTTATATTATAAAATGTATTGTTTGAATCAGCGTTAACAACTCTAGTATAGTGTCGTTTAAAATAGTGTGGTTGACGTACAAAATTGTACCGTACTAACGAAAAAAGTAAAAAAAATGATTTAATTTTGCCGTTATGATGTAACAGCGTTTTCACAAACCGTGTAGTGCAAATGTCACAATGACGTGAAACTGTACGATTTGATAGATTTTGAATATGTACCTAAAAGATATTCAAAGCGGATAATTATTACGGACATAAACCCAAATTAGAGTTATTGATAAATTAGAGTAAAACATTGTTGAAAAAACGAAAAAATTTAAATTAGAATGGATAACAATAACTTTTTTTTTACGGTAGCACTATTCATTTCACAAATCTTAGGGAACGCGACAAAGCGTCGCAAATCTGACACAGTAGTAACACTAAACATTTCGCAAACCTTAGGGAACGCGACAAATCGTAATTATTGGCTTATTCATACGTCATACATTAATTAATTTTGTACTTTTTCGCTTACGGGCGGGCACGGTTAGTCGCGAGAAATCGAGTTTCGGTTAACTTTTATTTTTGTAAACGCCAGTCTGTTAACGCTTAACAATTTTGGAGCGTGACATAACCCGGTCGGTCGACGGTTACTCACATTTTGAAAAAAAAAAACGGTGGGTTTCGGTTATGTATAATTTTGACTTTTGCGACCTCTGGCAGTCCTTTACGACCTGGCGATGTGTTATTTTAGTGCCACTCGATACGAATGCAAATGCAAAATTATCTCCAGATAGAGGTCGCCAATTGGGTGCCCGAATCTGTACCCAATCCGTACCCGGTCGGTCGCGTCGGATACGGAAACGATTCGGGTGCCAAACTTTGGGGGCCGGCCGGATTCGGCCGGATGATTAAAAAAAAAAACAAATTCGGGTACGGGCCGGATAAGCAAAAAACGGAAGAAATTGAAGTTTTCGTAAGTACGTTCCACAGTTCCACTGCAGTACAGTAGAGTATTGTACAGTACACTACACCGCCAATTGCTATTAGCGTAGAAGTTTCTTTAGCGTATATGAATAATTACCGTGGTTTACGCAAATTAAGAATTTGAAAATTTTGAAAAAAAACATACGTTCTAATTGTTTAATAATTATAATTTGGGTCTTTGAAAAAAGTAAATGCCGGTCGCAAACATGCTTACACTAATATAGGTATATGTACAAAATCTGACAAATCGTCCACAAATCGTACGTTCACACAGTCGAAACGTGGTTGTTGGACGAATATATGCGAACGTGATATTTGACAACCCGATTTGATCCCCTTTTTAGACCGCACATTCTCATGCGTCCGCGGCTACTAAACATAGTGAATTGTACCTTTTCACTTAAAAAGGTACGTCTTTGTACGGTCTGACTCTTACCATACACCAAACCATTTAAAAGATAACGTACATCCAATTTGTACGGTACTTGGAAAATAACCCTAAATGGCGTACAGAAAAAAATAGAATAAGCTACGCTATTGGAGAATAATAAAAAAAAAGCGGGACGGAATTAGCGTACACTACGCTAATAGCGATTGGTGGTGTAGTGTCCATACGATCCATAGAGGTACCAAACATACGGATTTTCACTTTTTTACGAAAATGCGTTAATTTTTTAAGATTTTGAAGTTTTCATTAGATTTGTATACTTCTCATGTACGGAAAAATGTACTAATTAGACGTACGAAATTCTAAAAAAAAGGTTGAAAGTACACCGTGAATCGCTATTAAAGTTAAGAAATAGATACACATTCCCATGTTTTTAGGATAGCCGCGAAAGTCGTGTTCACATATTCGACGCCTGAACATGTGAGAACAAGTTAGCACTATTTTCCTTCGTCTTTATGATTAGGAATCAAATCTGTGTACGATTTTCTGTGCGACGCACTCAATTTCCACTGTCGACGCCTTTATCTGATACTTATTTTGTACGATTGTACAAAATAATTACAAGCTTTAGTACGGACCGACACATTTCATACGCTACATTATTTAAAAACATTCGAAATTAGTAACTAACGCTATTTAAACAGTACCAATATCTGAGTACGCTTTTCCGTGCGACACACTCAATTTTCCTTGTCGACGCCATTACCTGGCACTTATTTTGTACATCTGTACGAATAAAGAGCAGTTGTAGTACGAAATGACACATTTCGTACATAACACTATCTAAAAATATGCGATGCGAGGCCAGCGGAAGCCGCGAGAAAATCTTTGACGGAAGATATAATAAAATACCCGGTACTTTCATACATGAGCATATACCCTAAGTTGTAGTAGTACTTTGGATTAAATGTTTTTTTATTTTATATTTTATTATGAAGTCAAAGTCAGTCAACGCATTTTTTTTTTTGCATTTGTTCCGTGCGCATATATCATTATTTTTTTCGACGTTTCATGCGTGCGTTTAAAACGCTTGGTACCTCTATGATACGATCCAACATTATTGTACTTTGTACTTTTGGTATTGTGGAAGGTGTAAGGGAGATGTACCATTAATTTTGTACTTATTCGGGTACGGGCGGGTACGGGTACAGTACACCGCGAATCGTAATTAGAGTAATGAAAAAATTAGAGTACAGAAACTAAAAAAAAAAATAGAGTAATTAACGCTAATTTATGTGATAGAGCTGTTTCAACTATGAAGTTTACTCTAATTTATTGAAGTACTCTAATTTGGCACGCTAATATCCTCTACTGTAAATAAGGTATTCGTACAGAATTTGGCAAAACGTATAGTTTATCATCACTATGACGTTTGCACTACGCGGTTTGTTAAAACACAGTTACATGATAACGGCCTGTATTAAATCATTATTTGTACTTTTTTACTTAATAAAGTACAATTTTGAGCGGTCGGAGGTCGTCCGTACTCCACACTATTTAAAACGAACCTATATTATAATTAAGAACACTAAGGGCATGGTTACATCAGGAGGGGTCTGTAATAGTACGGACAACAAAATTTTTGTATTACAGAGGCCTCGGTTACATCGCGTAGCGTCTGTAAACAAGTTTTCGTATACGTGTTTCGATTTGAGTGGTTCCACGTAAGTTGACGATCAAATCTCGAAAATCGTCAAAGATTTAAAAACCGACCATATTCTTTTGAAAATCCGTACTTCCGTACTACGAACGTGTACTTCCAGGTGTACCGTGTCAATGTACCTCAAAGATCCGTTTCACTCTGCTTCATCAATGTACCTCAAAGATCCGTTTCACTCTGCTTCATCAATGTACCTCAAAGATCCGTTTCACTCTGCTGACTGTCATCGTGCCTCTTTTTCCTTTATATTGACTGCAAATTCATTGTCTTCTTCTTCCGTTACACTGACTGTAAATTCACTGCACCATTATGTTCAGACTTTTCAATTAAAAATATCTTTCAGCAAGTCATCCCTAAAATATACAAAAAGGTCAACAACTTTCTCAACACTAAAAATATTTCATAAAAATATATATTTTTTGACAAAACTCACATTGATTTCAAACTGCCATTTTAGATTCCATTTCATTACAGACGTCGCTCATTACTCCATACTTAAAGCGGTTAAATAATTCAATCAACACTGTACATGTTTAAAAAGAAAGTTATTCGTTTTGAAAAATAAACCTCACTTTATTAAATTAGGTCATATTGTGGATTGGGAAGGACTTTGAAAAAGGATTGATCATGGAATTGTTTTTAATTCTGAGCCTTTTGTTAAATTCCAATGAAAGTAATCATCAAAGTGAAGAGGGGTTGAATTTATTAGCATTCATGATGTTTTTAGCACAGGAGAACTTAATTGATATCGTTCGGTTTTTTTGAATCATTCTCATGATTTACGTAAGAATGGTCAATTTCTTCTGGCCTCTTTATTATTCGCGTTGTCTTTATGGATGGTTTGTGCATGTATTTCAATGTTTTTGTTATGTTTTACATTATTACATTGGCTATGTCTTGGAGAGAGGAGAGGAAAGGGGTAGAGGTTAGAGTGAGAGAGGGAGAGTAAAAGGAAAAGAGGGACTTTACATTTTAGCGGGAGGGAAATGTAGACAGCAGAATTTTGAGAGAGGGGAGGAGAGGGAAAGGGAGAGGGCATTTTTTGTCTGGAAGAAGGCAGAACTTTGAGAGAAGGAAAGGGAGAGGGAAGATAAAAGATCAGATTTTATAAGGGAGGAAGATAGGGACGGCATACTTAAAAGAGAGGGGAGGAGAGGGAGTTTGAGAGGGAATTTTTTGATATAGAGAGATAGGCAGAGAGCTGAGAATTTTGAGAGATGCAGTGGTAGAGGGAAAAATAGGTCATATTTTTGAGGGAAGGAGATAGGGATGGCAGAATTTAAAAAGAGGGGCGGAATTTTGAAAGGAGTGGGAGTGGGAAGGTAAAAGATCAGATATTATGAGGGAAGAAGATAAGGACGGCATACTTAAAAGAGAGGGGAGGAGAGGGAGTTTGAGAGGGAATTTTTTGATATTAGAGATAGGCAGAGAGCTGAGAATTTTGAGAGATGCAGATAGGGATGGCAGAATTAAAAGAGAAAGGAGGAGAGGGAAATGGAGAGGGAATGTTTGGAATAGAGGGAGAGGTCCGGAGTTCTGGGATTGGTTGCCAGCTCCGTGGATGGTAGAAGTGCCATTTTTTTGTGGAATAGATGATGGCAATGTTCTGGTGGAAAAGCAAACGGGTTGAAACCGCCCCCTATGAACGACATCTTTATGATGAGTAGATTAGATTCAGGATAACTTACACGGTAGACCACAGCCTGGATTGCCACACTTAAATAAGCATCAATGGTCATTTTTATATCTGTTTTCCTTTTTAAAAAATTGATGTGATACATAAAATTTTGAGAGGATGGCGGGAACTCCATCTTTCCTTTCTTTTATGAAATTTAAAATTAGGTTGGAAGATTCTATTCCAATTTGAATTTACATTCCCATTTGAATTTGTGTTTCAAACCAAAGGCGACAAAAAATAGCGTGCGAAACCATGGTGCTAAAAGGAGGACAAAAACCGTACTTTTTTTGGAAGGCAAAAACGGTTTTTGCCTTCCATTTTTTTGAAGGCAAAAACGGTTTTTGTCTTCTATAAGAAGTACGGTTTTTGAAAAACCGTACTTCTTTTCGTCAAAGATTTTACGGTCACCTTGTCAGACGGCACGTGACTTTGGGGACGTGTGAAAATTTTAATTTTTCTTCGTCGGACGTGGTTTTAGTCCACGTGTAGCGATTTTATAGGTTCTGTATTGGTGAACCCACCTCCGCGAGGTGGGTTGGCCAATACAGAGGCGGATGGAGCGTTTGCTTCGCGGATGAAGACTAGAATAGAATCGGACGATTGATGTTTTCTCCCAGATCTTTGGAGAATCGTAATCTTATTTTCTGTAATGTTCTTTTCCAAAAATTCACGTTGAGATAGTACGGCATGGTATGGCCAAGTACAAAATTCTGTAATAAACCTCAGTTTTCGTCTGATGTAACCATGCCCTAAAGCAGTTTTTTTTTGTGAACACACGTTCAATTTCTTTTTCGAACTGCCAGTTGGGAGCCGGGAACCTCAGTTTCCACAGCAGCTGTCGGATTAACAATCCTCGATTTTAAAATCCGACAAATGTTCAAAGAGAAACGTTGATTGGCGAAAGAGACATCGACGAAAACGACAGCGGTACACGTGTACTCGCCAGTCCGCAAGGCTAAACAATTAAACATTATAGCAAAAATGAATAAACGTTATATACTGTCGACTTTTCGGAGCACAGATTTTAATCTAAAATTGCGCGACGACGTGTCCCATGGAATAACATAGAAGTATTTTTCTCGTTTTGGGGCAGCTTATTATTTTTTTTTCAAGCGATAGTTGACGAAAAGCGCGCGACTCCCTCGGGTCAATTTCTGGTCAAACAGAAACTTACAGCCGTCAGATCCTAGTTTTTCTTTTTGGGTTCCGATCGGCAGCCGTAAGCTGAAAAAAAAAAAAAATTGACCGAGAGAGTGGCCCAATGGAGCCGAGCTAAAAGGCGTGCACTCAAATCTCATAGAATCGTGTACGGCAGCCATTGACCGTAGCGTTTCTTTGTCTTATCAGGAATCCTCTGCGCGGTCAATTTTCTTTTACTTCCGTACAGAAGAGAATCTTCTGGAGCAAATTCTCCACTGTTTGCGACGTTAATCCCGATATTCTGCTGATTACCTTTCGGTCTTGAGGATTTCTTCCGTACAGGTGAATCCCCTAGGTTAATCTACAGCCAGCCGTGTTTCGGTGACGGTCCAGCTGACTGCCACGTCATCCCCACGTCGGCCTTCTCAGAGCGCTTCTCGAGAAATCCGTTCAAATGCCAACGTGGCCTGTTTTACGTACTTTTATGTTTTCGAGGTACGACACTTTCATAGTTGATCGAATCATCTGTACGGTAGCCGACAAAGTGATTCGGGAGCCTGGGTTGCCACCTGTCGCCGCTAGGTTACAAGATTGGCATGGTTGGCATTTTGAAGGGTGCAGGAAAATCGGACGGCCCAGATTTACTCCAGAAATCTGGGGTACGGTAGAAATTTAAACAGCGGACGCGGTTTACATTATGCTTGTACCTTTTTTGTTCTGAATGTACGGAGAACAAATGCTGCGCAAAATGTTAAAATACTATTCGTACAGTGCGCACGAAACTCTTAAAGAATATGGATATGGCCGGAGTTTTGTAGACCGTACGATAAAACCCTGCCACGAATCTGACGGGGGGAAAATATATCAGAAAACAGACGCAACAAATTATTTCGTACGGAAACAGAATGCCGTACATATCCTCGTTGTCGTCTTCCTAAAGAGATTTTCTCAAATCCCGCAGGATCCGCTAAACCACTTATTAAGCAAAAGTTATCTTCTTTACAATTGTATAAAGAGGTTTTAGTTAGGGTTTCTTTCTTACTATTAATAAAGTACGTAAAATAATAAAACTTTTTTTTTGCAATTTCTCAGATTTTAGTACGACTCTTCGAGCGACATTATCAATGATCAGAAAACGACAAATTTGGCCGCCATGCCGGCCATCATAAGTACCTTTGGCTCATAAAAACACAACACTTTTTTGTCGTTCATAATGAATGGTCCAACGAAATAAAATATTTTCGGGTCCGTGTATATTTGAATTTCCTTTTTTGACTTTGTTAACATTGTCCTACCTCTTCCTCCCTCTCTCTTCCTTCCCTCTTGTTCGTCGACCTTCCCGGATCTTTGATTCTCCCGCCTGATTCCTCCTTTTGATCTCTTGATCCTGACGTGACGGCAGACAACTGCCACGCAAACTCCTCGCCTTCGACGATCTCCTGATTCTGGTCGATCGTCGATTGACCAAGCGACCTCTCTCCCTCCACCCCCAAAGACAAGCCTTCGGATTGGTCCCTCTCAAAGGGGAAATCCTCCTCCTCGGACCCCCTCCCAGGGAGGAGGAGAGAGAGGGAGAGAGAGAAAATAACACAGACAGAGACAGGGAGAGAGAGAGAGACACCCTCTTCTCCAAATGGAAAACCGCCGTCGGTCGAGGGAGAGCGAGAGAGGAGGAGCGCGACGAGGGAAGAGACCCCCCAGAGGAGAGAGAGGGGACCTCCGAGGGGTCCCCCCCCGGTGGGGGGGGGGGAGGGAGGAGGAGAGAGAGGGAGGGAAGCACCGCCGCCCCCCCCCCCCCCGGCTGCTGGCGCTTCTCTCTCTCCACACGTGTCTGGACCCCCTCTCGCCCCATGCTCCAATACCGCGCCGGCTTCGCCTGTGCGACCCTCGGCGACAAAGTCTACGTCGCCGGCGGCCGCGACCGCGCTGACGTGGCGCTGACGTCAGCGGAGCTGTACGACCCGGGCACCGACACGTGGCGCGCGCTGCCCCCGATGGCCTCGGCGTGGCACGTGTGTACGGCCGCCAGCCTGTACGGAAAGGTCTACGTGACGGGGTGCGGCGACAGGGGGGGGTGTCAGCCGGGGGACCTGATGCAGCCGGTACGGATGGAGGTGTACGACCCGAGGGGGGGGGGGAGGGAGGGGGGGGGAGAGGGGGGGGGAGAGGGGGGGTGGGGGGGGGTGGGGGGGGTGGAGGGAAGTGGAGTGTAGTGGATGTGGAGTGTCCGGCGCCGAAGGTGTGGGGGGTGCCGTGGCACGACCAGGCGATGCCGGTGGCGTGGGAGGGGGGGGAGGGTGGGGGAGGGAGAGGGGGGAGAGGGGGGAGAGGGGGGGAGAGAGGGGGAGAGGGAGAAGGGGGGGAAGGGAGGGAGAGGGAGGAGAGGGAGTATATTTTGGGTGGGGTGTGGGGCGTTGAAGTTGAGGTTTTATGACACGAGGGCGAACGCGTTTGTGGGGTATTTTGAGAACGAGTTGTGTGGGTTGGAGGTGGGGGGGGGGGGAGGGGGAAGGAGGGAGGGAAGGGGAGGGAGAGGGGGGGGTGGGGGGAGGGGGCTTGGCGGGGTTTTTGGACGGACCTGGGGGAGGGGTGTTGCAGGGGAGGGAGAGCTGCGGGTTGGCGGTGGCGGGGGGGAAGTTGTTTGTGTTGGGGGGGGTGTGTGTTGGAGGGAGGGGGGGGAGGGAGAGGGAGGGGAGGGGGAGGGGAGAGAGAGGTAGGAGAAAATGGTGTTGGAGGGGGAGGGGGAGGGGGAGGGGAGGGAGAGGTAGGGGAAGGGGGTGTTGGAGGGGGAGGGGACGGGGTTGCGGGAGGGAGAGGAGGGGGAGGGAGAGGAGGCAGGAGAGGGAGGGAGGGGAGAGTGAGAGAGAATAGGGAGCCGGGAGATGTGCAAGAGCATACACCAGGGGGGGTGGAGGGAGAGACGTGGAGAGGGAGGGAGTTGAAGGGAGGGGGAGTGAGAGTGGGGAAGGTGTGGAGGTGTGTGACGGTCGATGTGTGAGAGGGAGGGGTGGAGGGAGGTAGAGGAGAGGGAGAAGGAGAAGGAGAAGGTGGAGGAGGGTGGAGAGGAGGGAGGTGGGAGGCCTGTCGTGGATTAATAATTTTGTTTTCGAAGAGAAGGGAGAGACGGTGGAGAAGCCTATGGTGAGAGAGGAAAAATTGAAAAGAGGGAGAGAGGGAGAGAGAGACAGCGAGAGAGAGAAAGAGAGAAGAGACAGAGGGAGAGAGAGTGAGGGGGGGAGAGAGAGGGAGGAGAATAGAGAGAGGAGAAAGAGAGTTATGTAGGTTTTACACTTGATCCAAAAACGCCTGTAATTTTACTATGTTTGCAATTTGTTTATTTTTTCTTACCTTATTTAGTGTGGATTTATGATTTGGACTGTGGGAGACTTCAAAATGTTGAATTTGACAATACAATTGTTCTTTATGTGAACCTTAGAAAACCCTAAAAAACTTTAAAAAACTCTAAAAAAAATCTCGTCGAAATCCCGAAAACTTTAAAGTATCGCTGAAATTCTTATTTTAGAAACTCCGAAAATCATAGAATGAGTGCGAAGTATTACTCTAAAAGTCTCTTTAAAGTTAGGATTTAGTGGGAAGGAAAACCTTTGAAAACCCTTTTTTTTTTTTTAATTTTCTTTGTAAGGAATGTCACCTGGGACACTGTATAAAGCATTAGGATTTTAAGGTTTTGGGGGGCATAGTTTAGAGTTTTGAGGTGAGTTTTGAGGTTTTAGGATTTTTAGAGTTTTTAGAATTTTAAGGTTTTTTGGTTTTTGGAAAGCCGGAAATTGAGCTCTTTGTTGGTAACTGAAAGAATGTTAATGTGGAAATTGACATTTATTAATAAAGTTTATTACAAATGAAATATTGGAAGGTGCGACAATTTTATGCTTGTTTTTTGTTTTTTATTATTATTGTTTTTTATTTGTTTTCTTTCGCATTTGTTTTCTAGTTATTTTGTTTAGTTTTTTTTTGTTTGAGTTGGTTCTTTTCGTTATCGTGGATTTTGACTCTTTTTGGGAATTTTTGGCAATCATATCTCCCCGTCACCACTTGTTTTTCTTATTCCAAGCGCATCAAATCCATTCAAATCCTCCAAAATCCTCGACAAAATCTTGAAAAAAACTTTATTAACCTTGTTTTTGATTCTGAGAAACATTAATCGAAACTTTACAAACCTTGTTTTGCACTTGGACTGTTTTTTACGGACGCTATGAATGTGATGTTTGGTGAATGAAAATTTTAGATTCAATTCTACGACTACGTTAAAAGTTAGTTTGAGAGTGAGTGAGTGAGATAATGTAAAAAATGTATGAGAATGTATGGGAACAGACTCAACATAATGTGAGTGTATTTTGTCGATTGTACATCTTGTCTCTATGTCAAGGTTATGATCCTTCAATGTATGTAATGTGAGCTGGCGATATTTCACTTGAGTTTAATTTCCCTTCTGCATTGGGGAATTTTTGCAATTTTCTTCTGCATTCCAATTTAGTTTCGCTCTTATGACCTGATGTGCTTCAACTCCTAATTGTAAAAAAAGGCCCAATTTTTTTCATTATTGAAGGAAAATCCCCCGTTTGTGCTCCGATTTTGACATAGTAAGAAATCCCTTTAGAGAAGGAAGTGGCGATGAAAAAATTAGTGCGTGCAATTTTTTCATAATTTTTGTAGGGGAAAATGATGACGAAAAATGTTCGAAACGAAGTGCTTACAGTTTGGAGTTCACGTAGCTTTTGTTCACGAAGGGTGTGGTTAACTGGTTACATCAGACGAATAGTGAGGTATGTTACAGAATTTTGTACTTGAGCGTACCATGCCGTACTGTCTTTGCGTGAGTTTTTCCATTTTTTTGAAAACAGCATTAGTGTGAGGTTCCATTAGGGGAAAAATGCCGTTGTTTACTGAAAGCCGTACTGTTTCGTACAGTGCCGTACCAAAAAAAAATTGTCAGAAAAACAAAGGCTACTGAATGAAGAATTTCATTCTCCACGTTTATGGGCGTAAACGTGGACCGTCGGATGCATAATCGGATACGCCATCGTCTGACACTTTCAGTTCGCAACAAATGACCCGGAGTAGGTCAATTTGACTTTCACAGTCTGCTACCGCATAGGCTAATACGTAGGCTGCCA
>JBBHKE010003062.1:181919-201546 GCA_037447655.1 Zygnema cylindricum | reverse complement strand
CCGGAGATGCCGTCTATTGCACGACAACAGCCCACCATATCTCAGGAAACTGCTACCAGTAGACCTTCTAGGGGCAGAGCAACATCTCGGGGCCGGACCAGGGAAGGGAGTAGCAAGCGGAAGATACCTAAGCCTAAGAGAGATTTCCGGTTCAACCATCGGGACAGCAAAGGTCGATTTGCTCCCCTCATCAAAGAAGAGCCGTTCTTTCCTTCTGCCTCAATTTCCCCAAGTTCTATGTCTCCTTGCGCACCAGTTGTCTGACCATCCAAAGGACTATGGCGTTCAAGGCCTACGGACCCCGAGGTACCCGGCTTGGGGATTGCGGATCTCTCGGGTGTGGTGAGCAGCACCCAGAAATTGGTTGAGATTCTGCGATCGCATGATCAGGCTACGGCGGGGGCCGGACCCGTCGCTATAGATTAGGATGCCCTTGAAGAGGAAAGGAAGAAAGCATTGGAAAAGGAGCTGATCCTGATACGGGAGGCTAGACGGAAATCTGGGGGAATCCTTAGTGGACAGGTAGCACCTCCCCGTAGAACAGGTCCCACGACGGAAGAACAACCTCTGGATCAAGCAACTCCCTTTGCCACGCGAGATCCCTGGACTTCACCAGAACCGAGACCAAAATCTCCTCTTCAGGGGGAAGGGGAGGAAACCACAGGGCCTAAAAAAAACGGGTTGGGTGCAGATTTGCCGAGTAATCTGGTGGCCGCGGCTACAGATCTCCCTACATTTGTCTCGGTCGAGGGATCTTCTACCGTGGAGGCCGTGGTGCAGCTAGAACCAGACCAAAGACTACACATTTCCCTCGGACTCACTACTCCTCCTCCATCGCCACCTCAGGCATCCTCTCCTTCGCCTTCTATATCTCCGGCCGCTGCAGTCCGTGGGTCACGGGGACCACCCGTCTTACCCTACAAGTACGACGTTCTTGCCTACTCTCCTCCTCACCGACGTTCTCCCGGTTCCAGCGAAGGAACTCCTCCACCCGAAACCTCCAAAAGGCGTACACGGAGACAAACACCTTTCCATCGTAGTCCTCGGTCATCTCCATCCCCTTCTCCACCAATCCCTCAAGTACCACCGGTGACTAAACCTATTCTCCACATTCCCTCGGTGGAAACACTTCAACGGGAGGAACGGGCCTCTCCTGGGTATAGTGGAGCAGGACTTCGAGCAGCTTTTCCCAAGGGGATAAGCTCCTCGTTTCCCAAGGGTCAACATTAGGGAGATACTGGTCATCTCACTATCCCACCAGTAACCAGAACATCTTAGTGGGGGGGAGTGCCATCTCTCATCAGACCGCTCCCTCTACCGGAGAAGGAGGCAAGCCCGAGCCAGACGACGCAGATCCAAGGGTAATTTCACCGGTTCAGTTTGTTAGCCCAACCGGCACATCCTCTTCACAGTTCACCAACCTTGCAGAGGCGGAAAAAGAAATGGGGGACGTAAGGATCTTTACAGGAGATAGCTCGGGAATCGCTTCTCTGATTTCGAACTGCTTTAGAAGTCGTTCACCCAATCTCAAATCAACAAATACAGGGGAGGGGCCATTCCAGTAGATTTTGAAACAACCCTGTTTCCAATGATGGTAAATTATCTAGCCGGAGGAGCTTTGGCCGATTACAAGGAGCGTCAACCTTTGTTAATGGCCCCCAGTATCAAAATAGCGGATCCTGATCTGGACGCCAAGGCTCTTCAGGCAGCAGCCGACCTGGCTGCCGCAGCCGCAGCTCCTCTCACCCCCACTTTCACCATGGATATGAAACTTCAGGCCCAAGGCAGGGCCTATGTCAACCACCTTCAAGCTTTACAAGCAGCCGAAGCGGCCACCCGGATGGTTGCCAATCCTGATCCCTATACCACCCTTCTGGACGCTTGGAGACTCCTTTACACAGAAAGGAACGAAATTGCTATCAAGGAGTTCACAGACTTCCGCTGTTTGAAGAATGAAACTCCCCTAAACGCTGTTCAAGCGACTCTCCAGCCTCTGCCAGAAGACCAAACTGTCCACCATAGATACACCGACTATGGCCACCAAATATTATGTCGCTGTTTGAAATTCCTTCGGGCCGACGGGACAGGCAGCTCTCGACAATTGGAGCGCCAGTCAGGCTATACACGATCGAAATCCCACAGCTCAAGAAATTTCATTGGCTGCTATAAAATTGTATGATAATTTTGTTAATAGCGAGGCACGAGAAAAGGCTGTTACCGGGAAATCCAGAACCAACTTTGCAAGTTTCGCTAGGGAAACATCGCCCAGCCACGACGAACAGGCAGAACTGCAAGCTTTGCGGAAGCTTAAGGGGAAACACGAAGCGGATGCCCAACTTGAACCTGCAATGGGGGGAGATGAATTTTTTTTTCTTTACGATTGCCTGAATTGTAACCAGCCAGGTCACGGATGGAAGAGGTGCCCCCGAAAGCTCAAACCAGAACTCGCCATCAAGCAGAAGGAGTTTGAAAGGGAGCGGGCGGAAAGAACAAGGAAACAGCAAGAACGCAAGCAAGGAGGCGGAGGAGGAGACCGAACCCCGGTCACTAAGGAAACCTATAAACCTACTCCACGCTCTGAAACCGCCAAAATGTCTCAATCCCAGTTGAGACAAATCAGACTTCCGAAATTCGATGACGCTCAAATCTCTAATGAGCTCAGGGGGAAGTATACTACTGAAGGGTCAAAATGTGAAGCTTGTGGGTTCATAGGCCACAAAGAAGAGCAATGCTTTCGGAAAAATGGGGTTCGAAGGAAATGATGCATTATGCATTGTTTACAGGCGAAGGGAAAACTGCCGTTAATCCTCTGCCACTGCAACTTTTTTATCCCTGGGGACGATCTCCAAATGAACCGGGGCCCAGCAGACTGACACCGGAACATATCATTCAGCAACATAGCACTCAGTTGGCCGCTTTGGCAACAGAACTGGCCGCTCTCCGACTGAGATCCTCTGCCCCCACTCCTCAACCTCTTACGCCAGCTCAGAAACTGCAGAAACAAAAGCAAGAACTGCTACAAAAGCTAGCGGAGCTGGAGCAGCAGACCACGTTGGGTGGAGATGAGGATGACCCGATGGGTTGGGATATGGAGCCTCCAAAGGCTCAGCACGCTAGGACATTTCTGTCCGGAGCATGGAACGTTGGTGTAGGGGACAGTCGCAGGCAACTGCGCTCTACCACATTCTTCCAAAGAAAAGACAAACAACCGATGGAACAAAAGGACCACAGTCGCAAAGCCACCGGCCCCTTATCCTTTACCCCGCGAGCAGTACTTCTAAACAGTGACATTGGACTGGGACTCAAGCCGACTAACCCGCCTCCTCCGGCTCCGAAGAAACTTCTTCCCGGTTTTGAAGAATACAAGAAGACACAGCCAAAAGAAAATACTTCAACCACTGAAACAGATCAGGAGTGGTTTGACAGATATACATGGCAGAGAGACCGTCCACAGATCCGCCAATTACACCTCCTACGGGGAATTCTGACGCAGAAAGTGAGGAAGAAGGGGGGGGGGGACAGGAGAAATTGGAAGACAAGGACTCACCCATTTCATCGCCCAAAGCTCTCCCTCCTTCCTCCAAACCGGCAGTTATGCTAGTACGACACTTAATGCCCTACGCCTTGACGCATGTCAAAACGCTGGCTTCCTCCCACAATCTGCCCGAAGAAACCCTCATTCAGGCATTAGGGGAAGAAATTCACACTAGGAGGAAAAGGGTCGCGTTGGCAAAACCGCCCAAGACAGTCTTCATGTCGGCAGAACCAAAAACCTCTATGGCAGATAGGGATTATAAGGCCCTTTCGGTGGCTCTTATTCTCAACAGGACGGGAAATTTTAAACTTAATGGATACGGCGGGTACCAGGATGCAGTGGTGGATACCGGAGCTCTTCCAAACTTAATAACTACATCAGCGTTACAACAAATGCCTGAGGAACTCCAGCCAGAAATCAGTCCAAGTGACATATGCTTGAGCACAGTCAGCAGTGGCAGCCAACCAGTATATGGGATCATAAAAGCCATGGAAGTCGAATTTGCTGACGACACAGGCCAGCACGTGCAGATTCGGCTTCCCTTCCTAGTGGTGGAAGGTAAGCAATTTGAAATTTTGCTGGGTATGGCTACGTGGACAAGGTTGAACATGGAGTTGAGCGTATAGAAGGAACAAGTTACAATCTCAGACCCTGAGGATCCGGAAGGAACAAAAGTGGTGGTCCCCTTGGATTTGTGGAACCGGGGAAAAACGACTGTTCCGGTGTCTGGATGCTATACCGTCTACTCTGCCTCAACCCCCTCGGAGCTGTTCAAATACTCTAACGATATCGCTGATTCTTTCTAGCAATTCCCTATTTCCAAGCGGTGGGAAAGGGAGTATCAGAACCGATTGGTACAGATGGCCACACTTCGGCGGGAAGTGGACAGGAGCTTAGCTGCAATATCACCCGGAGCAGCAAAAGTCCCCAGGTCGGAACTTCCTACGGTTCCTAACAAAGGGAAAGACTTCAATCGACAAGTGGTGTCACTACAAATCCCGCTTTCAGGACTTAGGATTCTATCCCTATTTTCTGGCATTAGTTCCGATCTGGAAGCCGTCCTGAAAGCTGGATACCAAATAGAAACTTACTCGGCAGTCGAGATTGACCCGGACGCCCGTGCAGTCAGTGAGTACCGCCTGCAACAGCTGCACCAACTTTACCCACAGCAACTCCCGGTGTCCGCCATGTCTAACTCTCATCGAACGCTTCCCCAGAATGTGGATAATATCACGGAGTCCCATCTGGAAAAGCTCGGAAGGGTAGACCTTGTGGTCGCTGGATGGCCATGCCAAGGGTATTCGTTAGCAGGACAGGGCCGAGGACACCAGGACGTTCGTAGCAGAACTTTCTTTCAAATGATCAGACTAATAACAGGGTTACAGGTACGCCAGGACACACCAGTGGGGTACGTCTTGGATAACGTTCACCCCACAGATGATAAGAGAAAACAGGTGGTCAACAGCTGGAACTAATTGACCAAGGTTCTAGGGACTCCCATAGTTTTTGATGCAGCTCAGATCGGATCAAGAGCCCACAGAGTTCGGGCATATTGGACCAACTTGGTTCCTCTTTCAATCCTCCAACAGCTGTTGAGAACACAGGTTACAGATCCCAACATCACGGTCCAACAAATCCTCGGACCTGGGCGAATGGCTACACCGGTGATCACAGCCGACAAAGCACCCTTCTTCTGTTGTAATAAGCCTGGGTATCCACGGAGGGCCCTCCCAATTCTGGTATCTTTTCCTAATAGCCACGCTTACCGGAAGGGCGCACCAGGAATGATCTTTGACAGTACAACCGCCACGTGGACAGCGCCGAATATTACAGAACGGGAACAAGCAATGGGGTTTCAACAGGGAACCACAGCTGCGCCAGGGGTATCGGCTTCAAGAAGGTGCAGTTTAATCGGACAAATCATGGATTTAAATGCAATTTCCTGGGTGCTGAAACATTCTCTTGCATTCTCAAGCCTTCAGTCTCTAAAATCACGGACAACATACCTTCAAGCTCCACAACTGTTGGCCATGCAAGCAACTCTAAAGCTCGAGGGGGGGGGAGAGACAAGGAGGGAAAAGTTCACATTCACCAAATTCCCAGGAACTTCCTCAGTGGGGGGGAGCAATGGCACACTGGACCCAGGAGTTTCCTTAGTGGGGGGGGGCGGAGTCTCAAAACAGGACAGCTTAGAGGAAGTTGTCACCAGCAGTGTTTTAACAGCCGAACAAGGGACGGACCCACAGCTAGAGCGACCTTCGACATCTCTCTCTCTTGGGTAGACCACTGGAAGCATTGGCAGCAGTGGAACCCGGGAAGATGGACTGGACTCTAGGTGAACAGATAGACCCACAGCAGAAGGCCCGACTCTCCAAGCTGTTAGAAGAGAACGGGCAGGTGTTTGCCTGGTCTGACACCGATGTAGGGATCTATAAAGGGACTCCCTTTCGGATTGACTTGATCGACGAGACGGATACTGTTTGGCAGAAACAATACCCTCTCAATTTCAAGGAGAAGGAGTTCATCACTTCAAAGGTGCATACTTTGGTGGAAGCTGGGCTGGTTCAGGAGAGTACAGGACTACATGGGTTCGCCTCACCAACAGTGCTCCCGCCAAAGAAAGACTCCTCCGGAAAAACTGTAGACTTCCGGATGTGTGGGGACTATCGGATGCTCAACGCGGCAACTGTCTCCGACCGTTATCCTATGCCTACCCCGGAAGAGATCTTAGACTCTCTTGCTGGGGCCACCATTTACTCCACTTTGGATATGAAAAATGGATTCCACCAGATTGCAATGGAGCCGAAACACCGAGAGAGGACTGCGGGGAAATCTCGGGGGGGGGTACAGGGCACCTTTCTTTTCCACCGCATTCCTCTTTACTATCTATGCATATCCCTAGGGGGGGGTAATGAACAAAGATGGGCATTATCACGGATCCAAGGGAGCATCAGCATTTGGGGTGGATTGCAGGTTTCTCATGCACACCTCCTTGGACATATAACCTGGACCTCCTGGTTACCAGGCACGCTCGACACCCTTCAGTAAAATTTTCCGTACAATTACTGGGACGCCTAATGGAAGTCCACCCTAATGTGTTATTTTAGCGAAAAAGTCAAATTGTCTAATACGCCACGTACGCCGCGATTTTCGTTCCGTGACTTAAATGTATACACCACAAAATGTAACCGACAAAAAAATACTAATTTTGAAATTGTAATGATTAATTATTTGGGGTATGGTATTATGGTTACACGCGGAGGTCTGTGTAATAGTACGGACAGCAAAATTTATGCATTACAGAGGCCTCGGTTACATCGCGTATCGTCTGTAAATAGGTTTTTACATACGTGTTTTTTTTTGAGTGGTTCCACGTAAGTCGACGATCAAATGTCAAAAATCATCGAATATCTGGAAACCGACCTTTTTCGTCTTGAAAATCGTACCTGCGTATGACGTACGTGTACTTCACAAGTGTACCTCGTCAATGTACCTCAGAGATCTCCTTCACTCTGCTGACTTTCAAGAAAAAACCGTATTTCTTTCCGGCAAAGATGTTACAGTCACTTTGTCTGAAGTCACGAGACTTTGAAAACCTGTGGGATTTTTTTTTTTTTTTTTTTTTTTTTTTTTAGCTTCGATATATCGACGATACGATATATTGGCGATATATCGGAGATATATCACGATGATTTGAAATTCGATATATCGAAGCGATATATCAATTATCGGGTACTTGAAATTCGATATATATCGAATATCGGCAAACGGTCCTCGATACCCAACACTACAAAAAAAACCCTAATTAGAATAATGGAAAAAATAGATTTATGGATTGTATTTCAGGTTTTTTTTTTTTTTTAAAGGACACGTAATTAGGGTTTTTTACTCTTTATAGCGATTGGCGGTGTACAGCATAGATGTCATATGCGCATAAAACGCACGGAGTAAACTAACGAATACTACGTAGAGTGCGCATAAAATAATTTCAAACTTTTAAAATTCATAAGTAAAATTCGTACTTTTGTGTACTTTTCAAATTCAAATATTTAAATATTGAAAACCCTAAAAACTGAAACGTGCAACGAATTAGAGGCGAGCGCCGAAATTTACGACGTCTCAAACGAGGGTTTCCTTCTGAAGAGGGATTAGAGGACAGATGAAAATACGTGCGCGCAAATGAAGCAAAACCATAGTTCAAAAGTAGGTGACCGTACGCCCATACAATATGCCTATTGTATGCAAAACATACAATATGGCCTTAAGACCCATATTGTATTGGCCGCAAAATGAATTAAAATATTTACAGGGTTTGAGTTGCACATGGATCGATAGAGAATTAAACGTCATGTCTAAATTTGAAAAAAAAACCGGACAAAAAAATCTTTTTCTATGAGTTTTGAGCGACTTTTTATTTACACCGTCAGATTTGGACGATCTGGCGGTCGTTGATGAAAGTAACGATCTAAGAAGATCACATGAAAAGCCCATAACACAACTTACGATAGGACTATCGTCAGATTTGGACGATCAGACGGTCGCTGATGAAAGTAGCGATCTAAGAAGTTCACATGGAAAGCCCGTAACACAACTTACGCTAAAGGCGGCCTACAAAAGGCCTACCAAAAAATGCCTACTTTTGAACTATGAGCAAAACGGCTGAAGGAAGCCGCCGTTGGAGACGCCATAAATTCCGCGGCTCGCCGAACAAAAAAAAATATGAGTCGCAAATGAAGCAAAACTACAAAACGGATGAGTGCAACGAACTAGCGGCGCGTGCCGGAATTTATGGCGTCTCCAACGGCGGCTTCCTTCTGAAGACTGATTGGAGGACAAGATAAAAAATAAGAGCGCGTAAATGAAGCAATTTTTTTTTTAATGTCCGTACAATGTTTTGTACATTTGAGACGTTCGAAATTTACGACAGCTACGAAACAAATGAATACTACGTAGTTTTCGTAAAAAAGTCCAAATCCGTACGAATTGGACATATATGGTGTACAGTACAGACTACTGTACTGTAATGTACTGTAATTTACTTGTTTTGTTAGATACGCTTTCTCAAGCAAAGAAGAAAACTTCAACGTGAATCGTTATTAGACTTATGTACTCTATATCGCAGTGTTGGGTATCGGGTAAATTCATGTCGCGATAATCTCGATATTCGATATATCGAATATCGATCGAGCAGGATCCTCGATATATCGTACCGAGACCAATATTAATCATCGCGATATATATCGCGATGTATAGTATTTTCTATATTTTTATTTTTTATTTTTTTATATAATATGTTATTTTAGCGAAAAAGTCAAATTGTCTAATACGCCACGTACGCCGTGATTTTCGTTCCGTGACTTAAATGTAGACGCCGCTAAATGTAACCGACAAACAAGTATTAATTCTGAAATTGTAATAATTAATTATTTGGGGTATGGTTACACGAGGAGGTCTCTGTAATAGTACGGAAAACAAAATGTATTACAGAGGCCTCGGGTACATCGCGTATCTTTTGTCAAAATGTTTGACATACGCGTTCTGATATGAGTGGTTCCACGTAAGCTGACTACCAAATCTAAAAAATCTTCGAATATCTGGAAACCGACCTTTTTCGTCTGGAAAATCGTACCTGCGTATAACGTACGTGTACTTCACAAGTGTACCGCGTCAATGTACCTCAGAGATCTCCTTCACTCTGCTGACTTTCAGGAAAAAACCGTATTTCTTTCCGGCAAAGATTTTACGGTCACTTTGTCCGAAGTCACGAGACTTTGAAAACCTGTGGGACTTTTTTTTTTTTTTAGCTTCGATATATTTACGATACGATATAGATGCGATATATTGGAGATACATCGCGATGATTTGAAATTCGATATATCGAAGCGATATATCAATTATCGGGTACCTGAAATTCGATATATATCGAATATCGGCAAACGGTCCTCGATACCCAACACTACTAACCACACCCTAATTTGGTAAAATAGTGTGCTTGCTCACAACACTGATTTTTTTGGTTCGTTACAGTTCAGTTAGCGGACCGCTTCGGTTGTTGACATTTATAGGCGCGACAAAACTCCAGCGGTTGATTATATTGTTTTTCGCAGGTCAAACGTACACCGTGAATCGCTATTAGCGTTTATAACGCTGATTCAGCGCCCCCAAATATTAACCCTCGAACAAAAAATAGAATTAATAAGTGGTAAAAAAAACATGAACACTAATAGCGATTCACGGTGTACTGTACACCGTGAATCGCTATTAGCGTTAAGAAATAATTATTGTACAAAAACAATTAGCGTTATTAACACTAGTTTGAGTTCGAGGCCCTTCGCCAAAAAGAAATTACTTTTATTTATTTACTAACGCTAATTTGGGCAATTAAAATATTATTTCCCATAGTGTAGCTGGTATAACCTGTGTTCACATATATGACGTTTGAACACGTTAGAACAAGTTCGCGTGAATTTTCCTCGTCTTTATAACTAGGAATCAAATATGAGTGCGATTTTATTTGGCGACACCCTCAATTTCACGTGTCGACACATTTATCTGACACTTATTTTGTATGACAGTACGAAATATTGAGCAGTTTTAGTACGGACCGGATCACTTCGTACATTACACTATTTAGAAGTGTCCAAATTAGAGTTATTAACGCTGATTGAAAAGTACAGTACCTACATTAACGTAAAAAAACAATTCGAGTTTAAAACATCTTTTCTAAGTGTACACTGGTACGATTTTATAATCTGCCACCGCCAATCGGAAGCTGAAAATTTAATATTTAAATCGAAACCGTCAGATCCACAATCCGACATGTGTGTACGGAGAAAAGATGTTTGAAGTGTCGAAAAATTATTAACCCTAATAGCGATACACGGTGTACACCACGAATCGTAATTAGAGTAAATTACTTTAATTTGGTCGCTCGAAATTTCGACTCTATCACATGAAATAGAGTAAATGATTCTAATTTTTTCATTATTCTATTAAGGTAAAGTTTAATTAGCGTTTTTAATTCTAATATAGGTTCGTTTTAAATAGTGTGGAGTACGGACAACCTCCAACCGTGCAAAACTGTACTTTATTAAGGAAAAAAGTACAAATAATGATTTAATACAGGCCGTTATCATGTAACTGCGTTTTAACAAACCACGTAGTGCAAACGTCATAGTGACTATAAACTGTACGTTTTGCCAAATTTTGTACGTATACCTTATTTACAGTATAGGATATTAGCGTGCCAAATTAGAGTACTTAAATAAATTAGAGTAAACTTCATAGTTGAAACATCTCTATCACATAAATTAGCGTTAATTACTATAATTTTTTTTTTAGTTTTTGTACTCTAATTTTTTCATTACTCTAATTACGATTCGCGGTGTACTGTACACCGCGAATCGCTATTAGCGTAAGGAAATTATTAGAGTAAAGAAAAAATTTAGCGTCATTCATTCTTAATTTAGAGAACCGTCACGTGTCAAAGTTCCGATTTCATTTTCGCACATTGGGACGCTCTTCAAAGTAGTACGGAGAATCTTCACTACAGTCCAAAATACTTTATCAAAGTACCGATTACATGGGGACACCCCCTAATTAGCGTGATTAACCCTAGTAGCGGTTCGCGGTGTACTGTACAGTACATTCACAAAGGGTGAGAACAGGGCATAACCGAAAATAAACCTGCGAAAGCTCAATAATTGCGACAACCGCGAAGCGGGCCACTCAGTTTCGCGTGTTTTGACGGGCTAAAAAAAAACCAGGATACAGAATAGGTAACCAGAAAATTGTTTGATAAACATTTTCGACGTAACGAAAAGGAAGTCGACTGGTCCATATTCAATAGATGATCCCTAGAAAATTTTGGTACTGGTTAAGCAGCTGTCAAAAGAAAGGTTTCAAATATTTTTTTCCTTCCTCAATTTTTTATTTTTATTTTGTTACTATTCGTCACGTGGAAATTTTGTGAATGGTAGAGAGTATGACGCATGTCAAGCCATGGGCCACAGAAACGAATATTGCGCAAAACGACGGCTATGTGCCGAAACTTTGGCCAGATTCACCCAAGCCTTTGGTCAACGTTAACGTCCATGCAGATCTGATTTTGTCGTGACGTAATAGACTCTCTAAAACGCTCGGTTGAGGACGCATGTGACTATCATTTGGAGGACGAATGATGACATCTGTACGGTAAAGGTTTCGAAAAAGTCTCTACACGTGGCAGCCAATGGTGCATATTGCACCGACCCACTTGTATTTGTACGGTACGGTGAAATGTCTTTTCCGAAAGGAAATTGTCATGACTTGCATGCTTTCATGCATGCTCGTTGAACTCCGATCGCGTCAGTCGATATCAGTGACACGTGGTTATAGCGGCGCTGGCAGGACAGCGTGGTAAATTAGAAACCATATGAGTGGGAACTTTACACAATCTAACCAATTAGAAGTTGCCATGCAGGCGGAACACTTGCCACGAATTCTCCAACATTATTGAATCCGACAAATGGTTCATCCACGTAAGGGCTGCCAGGAAAAGCAGCAGATTCCGTGTTTTCGGAAAACGATTGTCAAAACATAACGGGATCATGATATTGAAAGAAAAGAGAAAATAACGGCAGCGATGATGAAATGTCCTTTCTGTTCACAAGAAAAGTACAGATGTGACGTCTGAACGGTCAAATAAAGTACAAACGTCAGTACGGATATGTTAACGGAAGGGAAAAAAAATAACAGCAACGAAAAAATTGGTCGCCGGGCAACAGTCGCCGTAACGAAGCTTTTTGCAGTTCTGCAGAAACTGTCGCAGGAAACGACATTCCTCCCTAGAAGACCGTCGCATGCACGACAACGACCGCGGCCAAACCAGCGGAAGGGCTCCTGTACGATTGCCGAAATGAAATCGGGAACGTTGATGCATACATGGACGCTATGGATCTCCCTGAGGACCTCCAGATCTGTACGGTACAATGAATCCGGATACTGCAGGCATATAAACTAGAAGCTCATTCCTCTGCAGTCAGATACGTACTGCAGGTATTGCAATCCCACAGTTTCAGATTTTTTAGGTCATTTTTTCTATACAAGTCTCCTGCTCACTCGCCCCTTTTCCCAGGTTTTCGGTTGCTTTCTCAAAGACCGTACACTTTCTTGATTTTTTTCCTACATTCTTGATTCAAAGAGCAAAAACATCATTTTTCTTGTACTTTCCGGGTTCTGACAGGCTTTCTGATCCTTATTGTTCTTTGTCAAAAGCTTTGTCAAAAGGATTTGTTTTTCGTGAAACTTTCTGCATCCAAATCGCTTTCTTTTTGTCAAAGACTTCACGCGTTTTTCTACCAAAAATAGAACCTGCGAGTATATTATTGAGTCATAACCATGGCTGTCTCCTCCTATTCAATAGAATCCTCACCAAATCTGGTACCACTCTCTCCTTCCCTTTCGATTAACAGTGATTCTCAAAAAGAAAATAGTGACCTTGCTGTCACTATTGATGTGACATTTTTGAATCAAAATCTCAAATCTGAAACGCAGGGTTCTGCTGGAACCTGTTTACCAGAAAACGACAAAATTCTGTACGGATCAGATACACTCGTTACTAGCGAATGTATTCCTAACGAGAGAGGGAGACAATTCCTTAAAAGCAGTATTCGCAATAAAGTATATTCGGGTTTACGTTTGGATCAAAGCATTCTTGAAGCTTCTGCTTTAAGGATGGAAAAAATTATAGAGGACTCTTGTCGAGAAGAATACGAAACCTCCGACGAAGAAAGAGAGAACTTCTCTTTTGATTCTTGCAAAGAAGAAAACGACAGGAAACATGAACAAAAGAATAAAAATGTTGGCAAACGAGATGGAGGTTTCCAAGGTTTTGAGAAAAAAGGATTACGAGGAAAGGAAGAGAGAAGTATCCAGTATTCAGAAAAAGCTTCAAATGGGGTACAATACCAAGATGAAGACTGGGAGAATCTTCCTTCACGTTATTGGCTGGCATTGTCAGAGAAAGAAACCGAGGATTTTCCAATAATTTGGCCAAATTGTAAAGAAACCTCGTCAGCAAATGGAGTTAAAAAGCCGCGATTGGTGCAAAATGACTCGTGCGTTCTTCTTGGTGAGTTAGAAGCTCAATCGCTTTTGTACTACTTTTGAATGACGACTATTTATCTATTATTTATCAATCACTTCATCTCATGATGGTGATAACGACAAGTATTATATCATGATATGATAATGTTGATAATTTGGCTGGATGGTTGTTTCTTTTTGGCATTTTGCAATTTTGCTTTCCTGTTATGTATAATTTAAGTTGCATCTACTTCTGTTTTCTTGGTAGGAAATCTGTTCAGAACTAAATGTTTACATTTTCTACCAGGAAGTAAAAATTAGTGGTTTCTTTTTCTGCCTTAAAATTGTGAACTTTTAGCCAAAACTGATCTTCTATTACTTTTTTGTCTTTTAACAGATGAACTGAGAGATTTCTGTTCCATGGAGCGGATTATTGCTGCTCAAGAAAGGATGCAAAATGCGGCACATGAAATTTTGGAGGCAGAGATGCAAGTTCAGAGGCTCCAAAAGTTGGAGGAAGAGACAAACAAAGTCATAGAAAGGACAAAAGATGTTACACAAAAAAGAAGAGCTTCTTCTAGTCCCAGACAAAGTGTCTTCTGGTTAGTAGACTGGTTTTCCGGGAGGAGCAAGTCAAACCGAGTGAGGAACTGAAGAGGGGAGGGGAGAGGTATTATTTTTCTCGGCAGATTAAAAAGTGGGAAGTGATGACTCGTTCATTGATGTTGAAGAAGAGAATGAGGAAGAGGATCACACACAACACACACAAGTGAAATAACGTTTTACCAAATTTTTGAAACTTGTAATGTGTGTAGTGTATATGAGTGTAGAATACTTTCCACAATTACTTAGTATTTGCTGCACAATCAAAGGATAGATTTTCACTTGTTTTGTATCAGTAGGTAGTTAGATTTTTTTCCTCTTTAGGAACATCACAGAATTTGGAATGTCTACATGAAGGGAAAGAAACACTTTTTATCTCTACTGGTAAATTGATAAAGAGAGTGGCGTACCTGAGGAAACATTTCATTACCAGTAGTGAATTTCTGGAGTGTAGTTGCAAGCTTGTACCAAAAAGTGACTAAATGTGACTTGAGAAGTAACCAGGAATATGAATAAGTGTAAATGAGTCGTTAGTGCACGGTTATGTAAAAAAGAAAGGTTAGGACTTATTGATTAGTTGATGTTTTGTTGCTTAAATTTTAACCTTAGCAGAGAATTGGTTACCGCATTTGTGGTAGGACAGGTTATTGCGAAATTATGGCACCAATTTTATTGAAGGCAGGAAATTAAAAAAGGCTCATTGTTACCATTTATAGCCGTAAAGATTTATTAAGATTTTATAGCCTATGAATGGTAACAAAGAGACAAAAGTCGGTGAGACGCAGTTATTTTAGTTATCTTATTAATAAAATTGCATGTGTTACGGTTTAACTGAGACTTTTTTTTTTATTTATAAGATGAAAATTTTCTATGGGCGAGATGTTCTTAGCACTCTTCAGAAAATGAATATGCAACTGTTTTCTAGCACTTTTTTTAAAGCATTTTTTGTACTTTTGATTGAACTGACTTGGGCAAGTGATGACTCTCATGCAATTGAATGCACAAGGGGAGATTATTTCATATTTTACATAGGATTGAAATATGTTATTGATTTTTACCACAATAAATCCACTTATTACTGTGGGGACTGATGAAGGTCTTCAAACTGAGTTGTTTAAATCCATCGAAAAAAGATCTTTCCTTATTTTTTCGTCTTCCAAAAACACCATGAGTCATTAAGTATACCATGAGTCGTTAGGCATGTTCTCACTTGCAATTTTTAGTCATGCTTTGGTCATGTTTTGGCCCAAGGGGGTCTCATTCGCGTGAAACGCATGGTGCAACAGCCCAAAAGTAACGAATATTTGCATGGTCACAAATATTCGCATGGATCGAATGCAGTGTCCATTAAATGCGTTGACTCACATTGACCTTCACCAAACTGTGACGTAACAACTAGGTTAGTTTCGTCAAAAATAACTTAAAAAGTCAATTCGATTTGTTTGCGGCATCATCTCGTCCGTCCGATGCAATGTCGACAATTTGCGTACATAGCAATCACTAAAGAAATGAAATCGTACTATTTCATTTTGTCAATATCCGCCGCTCAGTAGTCCAAAACTAACGAGTCCTCAACAAATTTCGCTCGAAATTGTGACGCGTCGACGCTTTTGACGTTACTTCTTCATTTTTTTTACCGGGCAAAGAAAAGCATACGAAATTTACGGAAAGCTCAATATCATGAAAAATAATGAAAATTCGTAAAAAAGTCAAAAAGTCACGAATGATACCGCCTAGTTTGGTCTTTTTTCGGTGATGTTACTCAATATTTGGTTAAGTTACCCGATATTTGGTCGTATCGGGTGTATGCCTTGAAAATAATGAGAAATTATATGCCTGTTTTGTTGTTTTCTACTATTTTGTGCACCTACTGTTTTTTTCAAGTACACCATAAATCGCTATGTGTTAATAACAATATATAGGCGCCTCTAAATGACGACCCTCGAACTTAAAATAGAATTAACAATGCTATTTTCTCCTTTACGCTAATATAGGTTATTAATGTCAATTAATTCAATTCAAAAGGTTAGATAGTGTGAAGTACAAAAATGTGTCAGTCCTTACAAAAACCGCACGTTATTTTGTACAACAGCACAAGAAAATTGTCACATCATGGCGCCGACAAGGGAAGGTGAATGGCGTCGACACGGAAAATCGCCCTAAAATTTGATTTCCTAGTAATGAAGACCACGAAAAATCTCGTGAAGGTGTTCTCACACATTTAGACGTCGAGAACACACGTTTAAACGTTGACTATGTGAACACACGTTTAAACATCAACTATGTGAACGCGGAATATAGCGACTACACTATGAGAATGTATATCGTATTAGTGTTACATGTGTACATTTTACATTTAATGATTTGTTGACGTTATGCCCTAGAACCCAAAATAGAGTTAACAACACTATTTGTTTCTTTCCATCAATAATTTCTTTACACTAAAAAACGATTTTTTTGCCTCTAAAACCACAAAATTGCAAACTTTTCAAATTAAAGAAAAGGCCCAACTCTTTCTTAAGTTTTGCTCTCAAAAACATAACAATTAAAATAACACTTTGCTTCTAAAAACACATTTAAGTTTAAAAACATAAAGTGCCTTTCCAAACAAAATATCTAAAATAAAAACTTACGATTTCAGAAAAGACAATATACTTGGGATTAACATTCTTAACTGAAAAAACACAATATTTATTATCAAACTTTTAATGCTTGATATACACATTTTGCTTTTTAAAAACACATAAGTATAGGCAAAAAAAATAAAAAAAATCCTATGAAACACAATACTCAAATTAACATTTTTGCCCTCAGAAAGCAAAGTTCAGATTATTCTTTTGCCTCGAAAAACAAAACTAATACAGATAAAAAAAAATCATTCAGCAAAAAAATACTTCACAGTAGAATTTTGCCTTCAAAGGGACACTACTATTTTTGGTACTTTGTAGGTTTTGCCTTTTTAAACAAAAAAAAAAAAAAAACCAAACCTGAAAATTATAAAAATAGTTCAAACCACTATTTCGATGGAGAAAAACACCAAAAAATTGACGAAACCACCAAAAACCACCAGAAAACGACCAAAAAACGACAAAAAAACCACCAGAAATACGAAAAAGAAAATTTATCTGTGACCCAGTTTCGCGGTTTGGCTTTTTTTTAAATATATTCAAAAAAAATTGCCATTTTCAACTGTGAACTTGGAAACAAGTGAGTTTGGGAAAAAATATAAGAAGATCTTCCTTTGATTTTCTCTGCAATCACGAAAAAAGGAAGAAAAAGAAGAAAAAGAAGAAAAGAAGAAAAGAAGAAAAAGAAAAAGAAGAAAAATAAGAAAAAGAAGAAAAAGAAGAAAAAGAAGAAAAAGAAGAAAAGAAGAAAAAGAAGAAAAAGAAGAAAATGAAGAAAAAGAAGTGGAAGAGAAGACGAGAAGAAGAGGAGTGAATAAGAACAAGACGAAGAATAAGAAGAAAAAGAAGAAGAAAGAGACAATTACGAAGAAAAAAGAAAAAAGAAAGAAGAGAGAAGAAGAAGAAAGAGACAAATACGAAGAAGAATAAGAAGAGGGTTTTGAAGTCAAAACTGATATGAGCATTTGTATCTTTTGTAAGGATAAAAGATTATGATATACGAAAAACAAAAGAATTCTGGACAATAAAAATCCCGTGTATTAAAATTTCTCAAAGACAAAAAATATTGATTTTAGGAAAAAAATGAATTTTAGAGGAGAAAAAAAAAGGAACCAGGTTTTATTTTTTTTCTCCTGTTGGTCGAAATAAATAATTCATGCGGAGTATAAAGCCAAATTGGAGAGACTAGTTTCTTTATGCAAAGCTTGCAGAAAAACAAAAAAAAACTTGAAGAAGAAAAAAGAAAAAGGAGCAGGAACCCCTCACAAGAATCTGGGGTTCTTTTTTCTTTAAATATATCACTTTCGATTGAGACCATATTTTTCTCGATCTCCTTCTCAGCCTTCGATCTTACCCTTCCTCTTCCCCCTTGCCCTCTCCCTCCCCTTTTCCTCTTTTCTTCCCTTTCTACCTTTCCATTGACATCCAGTGGTGAGTTTTGCCGCAATTTTTTGCCAACTCAAGAACGATTTCGTTACTCCCATCCTCAATAAACTTTTGGGTTTTTGGTTTTTGTTTTGGTTTTTGTTTTTTTGTTTCGTTTTTTTTTTATGAAAAACATGATTCCCCACCACACCCAAAAACGACCCTCTACCAATTGTTAGTACATTTTTACCGGTTATTTTAAGGGACTTTTTAGGGTTTTAAAAGGGATTTACAAGGGTTTTAAAAGGGTTTTCAAAGGGTTTTTAAAGGTTTTTAAAAGGGTTTTCAAAGGTTTTTGAAAGGGGTTTAAAATGGTTTTAAAAGGGTTTTCTTATTTGGGTTTTTGAGGCATGATTTTGTAAGGTTTATCAGCAACAATACAAATTATATACATTATTTTATGATGAATACAATTTTAGGACTTTGGTACAACACGGTAAGCTAAGGAAAGGTATAGTACGATAGAATGTGATAAAGTACGACAAAACATCGAATGAAATATGATACAATACAACGTAATATGACACGATATGATACAATATGATATGATATGATACGATATGATATAATATGATATGATATGGTATGAATGATATGATACGATATGATAGGATAGGATATGACATGATATGATAGGATATGATAGGATATGATAGGATATGATATGATATGATAGGATAGGATATGATAGGATAGGATAGGATATGATAGGATATGATAGGATATGATGGATATGACATGACATGACATGACATGACATGATATGATATGATAAAACACAATACAATATCAATATAATATGATATAGTATGACCCAGATATAGATTTTCAGAACTGTAGATTTAAAATGCACATATATATAATCTTAAAGAAAAAGTCTGAAAAGGATTCGAAAAGAACATTCATGCTCTTTTCCTTTAATTTCGTCCCGTACCTCCCTTTCCCTCCCTTACCTCATCCCTCCACCTTTCTTTCCGTTCTCCTCTCCCCCTCCCTTCCTTTCCTCCTCCATAATTCCCTTCTTCTTAATTTTTCCATTTTTCCATGATTACCCCCTTTCCCTCTTCCCCTCCCCTTCCTCACCTCCCTTTCCTCCCTCTCCTCCCTCTCCTCCCTTTCCTCAACCCCCCACTTTTTCTTTCCCTCCCTCTCCTCACCCTCCAAATGTCCCTCCAGTCCCTCCCATCCATCCCCTCCGTCTCCCTCTCCACATCTCCTCTCTCTCCTACTCTCCTCTCCTCCCTCTCTCTCTCTCTCTCCCTCTCCTCCACTCCCCCCCCTCTCTACCCCCTCCCTCCCGCCTATTCACCTGAGTCCACCTCTCCAGTTCCCTTTATCCGCCCTCCCTCCCCCATCTCTCCCCCCCCTCACC
>JBBHKE010003062.1:0-178720 GCA_037447655.1 Zygnema cylindricum | reverse complement strand
ACGGAGGAGAGAGGAGAGTGGAAAGAGGAGAGAGGAGAATAAGAGAAGAGGAGAGAGGAGAGAGGAGAGAGGAGAGGAGACAGGAGAGGAGAGGAGAGGAGACAGGAGAGGAGAGAGGAGAAGATAAGAGAGGAGAGAGGAGAGAGGGAGGAGAAGAGAGGAAAAGAGCGGAGAGAGAGTAGAGAAGAAGGCGAGGAGAGAGTGTGCGAGAGGGAGGAGAAGAGAGAAGAGAGGTGGACAAAGGAGAGAGAGAGGAGAGTGGAGGAGAGCGAGAGGAGAGAGAAAGAGAGAGAAGAGAGGAAAGATGAAAGAGATGTTTCAGAGGAGAGGAAAGAGAGGAGAGGGAGAAAGGGGAAAGGGAGGAGAGAGAGGAGAGGATGGAGAGGATAGAGGAGAGGAGAAAATAGATACCGAGAAGAAAGGAGATAGGAGAGGAAGAGCGGAGAGAGAGGGAGAGGCGACAAAAGAGGTGGGAGGAGAGAGCAGAGAGGGGAGAGGAGGGAAACAAGGGAGTGAGGAGAGTTGGGAGAGACAGAAGAGAGAAGAGGAGGGAAAGGAGAGAGGTGTGAAAGAAGAGAAAAGGGAAGATATGTGAGAGATAAAATAAGAGAGATAAAAGAAGGACAAAAGGATAGGAGGGAAGAAAACACAGAGAGAAAAAGACAATTTTAGAGTGAAAGTTGTGGGAGGGAAGAGAGTGGGGTGGAGAGAAGAAAAAAGAAGAGAGAGAAGGGAGGGGATAAGAGACCAAAAAGAATGAAAGACGAAAGGACAGGAAGGAGGAAGGGAAGTGGGGAGGGAGAGAGAGAAGAGGGGAAAGAAGAAAGGATGGAGGGAGAGAAAGGAAAGAGAAGTTTAATATCGGGTTTCATTAATTAACCGAAAAAGGTGTGGATTCAACTGTGTGAAAAGGGATAAGCAGAAAGAGAGAGGGAGGAAGAGAGGGGTGGTGGAGAGAGAGAGGGAAAGAGGGAGAGAGAGAGAGAGGTAAAGAGGGAGAGGGAGAGAGAGAGAGGGAAAGAGGGAGAGGGAGAGAGAGAGAGAGAGAGCAAATGAAGTTGGAGATGAATTTTATTTTATTTTATTTTCTATTCGTCGCAAAGGAAATTGTAGACATACATCCCAAAGTTAACATACGCAAAAAATGGGACAAAAGTAAAGTACAAAAAAGACAAATAAAAGGACAACAAAATGTACACAGGAAAGAAAAAGGTAACAAAACAGGAAAAAAAAGAGGCAAAAAGGACAAAAAAGAGACATAAAAGAGGAAAAGGGACAAAAAGGACAAAATAGGGACAAAAAAGGACAAAAGAGACAAGAATGACAAAAGGACAAAAAATAAAAGTACACAAACTCGAAGCAGAGATTTTTTTTTTTTTTTATTAGATGAACATAAAGGAACAAAAAAAATGGAAAAAACACAAAAATGAAAGGATTAAACAAAAAAAGGAACTAAAAGAAAGCAAAAAAATAATAATAACAATATAAAAAAAGTCCAAATTCTCACCTTGTAAGATTTAAGGTACGCAAAGGGGGTTTTTCCTTCGCGAGAATATGAAGAGAAAAATCGGTAAGTTTCTGTTTTTACCCCAATCTCCTCTTTTAGAATTAACAAAAAGGACAAAATCTAATCATCCTCAAACTAAATACTTCTGAAAAAAAAAAAAAGAATAAAAAAGATAAAAAAAAGGGAAAAAAAATAATGAAAAAAGAAAAAAAAAAGTTTTCAAAATCGTTTCCAAACTTTACAAATCGTAAAATAAAATTCAGTTTAAAATGAAATTGGAACACTTTGTAAGAAAAAACAAAAAAAAAAAAAAGTTCAAAATTGTTTTTTATATTAGTTTTCAAAATTGAATTTGAATTAAAATTTCCCTTTATTACTAGTAAAACTCAGATTAAATACAAATTCTATTGTTTCCAGTAGAACATTTTATTTTTTATCAAAATCAGGAAAACAAATTGTTCAAAAGTTTTCAAACTAGAAAAACTAAAATTGTTTCAATAAAAAATACATAGTTTAAAAAAAAAACATAGTTTTCAAGAAAAAAAACATAGATTTCAAAAGCCAGACTCAAGCTTTTTTTGAAACTTCGACCCTCAAAAATCCTTCCTCAACATTTTTCTTAAACCTCAAATTTGATAGTTCTTTTACATTTTATTGCTTATCTCTTTATACTTTTTCCTTTATCCTTTTCTCATTTTCCATTTTTCGTTAAAAAAAACAGTAGTAACCACAGCAATAGTTTTATCAAGTAATCGTGATAGAAATAGTAATAGTAGAAAGTAAAAAGCAAAAAGTAAAAACATAATTACAATACAAATACAAATTCAAACATAAATTGAATAGAAACATAAACATAAACAAAAACATAAATGTAGAGGGAGATAGAGAGAGAGAGAGGGGGAGAGAGAGAGAGCGAGAGAGAGAGAGAGAGAGTACCTTACAACCACTCAGGTTGAGGTCGACCAAATGTCGACAATTTTGGGCCAGATTTTGGACCGTGACATCTGTCACCCTGCCAGTCCAGGCAACTTAAAACCTCAACTCTTTTTATTTTTTTCTTCACTATTGTCTTTTTTTATATTTTTTTTGTTTCGTCTGCTCCCTCTTTATTTTTACTTTTTTTTGGTTCTTCCCTCACTGCAATTCTCCTTTTTATCCAAAGATATTTAAATACATTTCCAAACGCTTATAATTTTTAAACAATTAAGATTACATTCATTTTTTCAAATTGCGACTTCCATTTCTCTCTTGTCCTTTTTATCTTTCCTTTACCCCTTTTTTATTTACACAAGGCAAACATGGAAAACTATTTGTCCAAAACATTGTTGACTCTTTCTCTCCCTCTCCTTTTCACCTCCCCCTCCTTCCCATCCCCCTCCCCCTCCTCGACTTCTCCCCTCCACCTCCCCCTCCCCCTTTCCCTCCCCCTTCCTCCCTCCCTCCCTCCTCTTCCCTCCCCCCCTCCCCTTCCCTCCCCCCCTCCCCTTCCCTCCCCCCCCCCTCCCCTTCCCTCCTTCTCCCTCCCTCCCTCTCCTACCAACCCACCTCAAATTCCAATATACAGAAAAAGTTTTCAAATTCGGACAGCCCGAAAAAAATGTCGAAATTCCTTTGTCGGAAATTTTCTGACAGGCGTTCAAATTTATTTTTTCCAAACTCTGTTTTTTCCTCCAAATTTCTCCCCATTTATGCCCAAACGTTTCAAAATTCAAAAAAAAAATCTTCAAAAATTAAATATGTCCAAAAATAAAAATATGTCCAAAAATAGATAATTTCCAAAAACGACCTTGTAACTAGTTGAAGCCCACTTTTGCTCAAACTTTTATTTATCCCTTGTGGATGTACTTTTTTACGATTCAATTAATTAAATCGTACGATAACTTCATTTCAAGGCCTCAAAGGCCATTTAAAAATACAAGATCTCGGATTGTGTTTCTTGGTCTGCCGCTAATTGTTTTTTGGTACAAATAGCATAGTACAATACTATTATATATGCATATATTTACAATAAAGTTACAATAAAATATAAAAAAGTTATATATATGCTATAGTGGGAGTAGTACAAATCCTTAAAAATGTTTTACAGATCGTATCCTACTACAAAGGTCGGTTACAAATGTACACCTTATTTGAAATAATGACACTAAATTATAATATGCTACGTGGCTCATTATGAGCCACTAGTTATAACATGTTTTAAATTTTGGGTCGAAAAAAAACTCGTGTAATTTAGGAGAGATATACTCAAATAGTGATGGGCAGTATGTCAAACTTCATAATTCAAAATTACAATATTTGACCAAACTTGGTACAGTTTTACAGATGAAAAAATAAAAAGTAAACCGAGCAATACGGTACAATTATGGAGCACTGCGGTGATATATCTATTTATAACAACATATATATGGAAACTTAAAAGTGATATCCACGTGATATATGTTGCAGGTCTCAAAAACGGCACCTATTGTGGCTGTTTTCCACACTAATGTAGGTAAAATCTAAAAATTTGTCAACGAATAACACACATAACATAAAATAATGTATACATATATATAGATATGTGTGTGTGTGTGTGTGTGTGTGTGTGTGTATACATATATATATGTAACTTGAGAATCAAAACCTTTTTAGATAAACATTTTGTCAACTTACCGCGTTTTTGAGCACCTCGAGGTGATGATCCTCCAGCCCTTGCGCGAATTCTAAGTTTACCGCTCTCACTTCTTGAAATCGTTCCTGTTTACCCTCCCAAATACCCTCTTTTTTTTTTTTTTTTTTTCTAATTAAAAAAGGGAGAAAAAAAACTCATTACCATCCTAAAGTCTCTTAAAAAAAAAAAAAAAAAATGTGGTAGAAATACATACTTTTAATTGTTTTGTTAATTTCACAACAAAACATAAACAGAAAAACTCACCTGATTTAATGTGGAGACGCCTCCCAGATGAATTAAAAATACCAGAATAAATCCTGTTTGAGATCAAAGGAAAAAAAAAAAAAATAAATCGTATTAAAAAAATCAAGGGATGAAGGAACAAAATTTTAAATTTTAGGAAATAAATCAGAACTAGGATGGTTGGAAAAAGAAAAAAATGAGAGAGAGAGAGAGAGAGAGACAGAGACAGAGAGAGAGAGAGATAATAAAAAGAGAAAAGGAGATTCAAAACCAACGCTCAAAAAAAAAAAAAAACACCAATAAAAACAATCAAAAGTTTAGGTTTCTACCTTCCAAAGAGTGGAATGGTTGCCGATTCTCCGCCATTCCCGACTCACGCAGCACGCCCTGCAGCGATCTGACTGACGCAGAAACCCTAAAACTTGTAGGAGGACTCGAGGAATCGCCAGAGGACAGGTGGCAGCTTCCTCTTCACCGCTCACTTTTTTTTCGCCCATCCTTTCCTGCACCAGAAGAAATTTCGGTTTCAGCATATATTTTTTAACTAGAGTATATTTTTTAAGTAGCTGCTAGTTAACTAGCATATATTGTTTAACTAGAAAATATGGTGTGTAAATAGCATATGCTGTTTACCTAGCAGAAATTGTTTGTTTGTTTTTTTATTTTGTTTGTTTGTTTTTTATTTTTGTTTGTTAGTTTTTTTTTTTTGTTTGTTTGTTTTCTTATTTTGTTTGTTTGTTTTTTTTTTTTTGTTTTTTTTTTTTTTGTTTGCTTTTTTTTTTTTGTTTGTTTGTTTTTTTTTTTGTTTGTTTGATTTCTTATTTTGTTTGTTTGTTGTTTTTCTAGAGCTCTGGTGATTGGTTAGTCAATTATTCTGACACAATTTCAGAACTTTGGATGCGTAAAAGGTTGACGAACGATAAATTAAGTCACTTATACGTTAAGTTTTATAGCTTTTTTTCTGTGTTGTTTTCACTTTTTCTGTTTTGTTGTGTGTTTCTTACAGTTCGCTTTGTTTTTTCCCTGTTTTCGTTTGATTTCGAGACTTAGCTTTGTAATTTCAAATTTTAAATGTGCACTTTTTGCTCAAAAAAGTTTTTTGAATATTTTTTATTTTTTTCTGTTTTTTTGCAGAAAGGTTTCATTTCTAATATGCCTTGATCGATACCTTGATAGGTTTTGAATTTTGAGCAACTTTTGCCTCGTGTAAATTCGCGTGCGAGGGATATAAGTTTTTTTTAAAAGGGCGAAACAATTTTAAAATTATTAGGCCAATCCATAGTTCAAAAGTAGGTGAAAGTAGGCCCATACAATATGCCTATTGTATCCAAAACATACAATATGACCTTAAGACCCATATTGTATTCGGAGTTTCGGACCTATTCGGACCAATTAAAACATTCGGACCAAACATTGGACCAATTAAAACATTCGGACCAAAAAAAAAAATTACACCGTCAGATTCGGACGATCGGACGGTCTCTGATCAAAGTAGCGATCTAAGAAGATCACATGAAAAGCCCATAACACAACTTACGATAAAGGCGCCGACCAAAGGCCTACCATAAAAACGCCTACTTTTGAACTATGGGCCAATCACTTCTTGCAGTGACTCAGGAGAAACGTTTAAACGTTTTGCCCGAAATACGACTCTATGTCATTGCAATGGTTTTTAGACACGTGGGCCAATTAGAAGTGACTAGGTGACCACCTCCCCGTACGATTCCGCAGTAACTTACGTGCGTAAAAATTGTCCTTTGTCTTGTCACCTTAACGAGTACCCAATAAAAAACTTGTGCGCACAATTTTTGTCCTTTTTTTTGTCATCCGACACGTGTACGCAATCGGAACATTTGTGCTCAAAAACTGTCTTTTTGAGTTTTTTCTTGTCATCCGACGCGTTTAGCCAATCAAAAACGTTGAGTGTTTGTCCGTACAGATTTTATGAACCAAAAAAATGAAAAATGCCTTCGCTGCGTCACAATTTCAATAAACATGATTCACATTTTTTTGTATTTTTGTGACCTCCAGCATGATTCCTACAAAAAAGGAAACAAAAGTTTTTCCTGCTCCGTACACTTGGCGACCAATCACCCTTTCCAAGAACTTAAATCCATCTAGAGAGTCGAAATAATCGGTCATAATTTACATTCAAACGTAGTCCATCACATGGTTGTTAACAGTTTGGGCGACCGTTAAAACGGGGAACGGTCAACAGTTCAGTATTATCGGTCGTCATCTCTCTCGTATGATGTCATCATACCTTTCGTACGTTTGAACCTTTCGTACAATTGATTTTTGTATAAAAAAGGTACAGCCGTACAGCAACATTTATTATTTGCATTTCAACCTAGAGTTTGAATTTGAATCCGGCCGTACGGTTTGCCTATCAAATACCAACTTTACTTATTCGAATGATGGCCAAAGTTAGGGAAAGTTGAAAGGGAATAGAGATAAGTTGGTGGTAGAAAGTCGACATGAGAGTTGGAGAAGGACTGCCAGATCCTCTAACTTCAAAAGGTCGTCGAGCGCAATCACATGAAAAGTTGTCGAAGGAAGAGTCCAGGGTCCCAAAGATCTCCGAGGCAAATGGTGTGTAGTAATCAGATGGGTCTCGATCCGCGTAGACACGTTCTTTGTAGGTCACCGCATCCCGCGCCTCAAGACCAGTATGCAATAGTGCACGTGAGGAAATGTGAGATCCTTTAAAGTCATACGTCACCCAATGTTCTCGCCGATCGATGTAAAAACACAAGATCCACACGAGGGCTACATGTACATCGAGATTGAGAACGTGGCGGGAGTACATGTGACACCTAGCGATTGACTCAGTATCCAGCTTCACAACCCATTACAGCGATTGCTTCCCACACCATGTCGTGTGTTGTCCAACGCTCCCAACATTGTGAGCAACGAAGCAATTCGATCCTTTTCTCGTCTGTAGGTTGACCACAAATGCAACCGGGCTTGCCCAAAAGGGAAGGGTGTTGCAAACCAAGTCGTAAGCTAAGCTCAACAAAAAATTGCGGAGAAGATAAATGGAGTGAAGTGAAAATTGGAGTAGCAACAAACCAAGCTCCAACCCTAAGCCCCAAACAAGATCAGAGTTAACCTTGCGACAATAAGGAGCGCCTCAAGTAGGTCATTGAATTCGACGGCAGCTACCTTATCGGCGATGTGTTGTTGGCCGCGCTAGTGAATTCTTGCGGTGAAGGAGGGGAACGTACGGACTTTAGCTTGAGCCTCAACTGGTAAAAGCGCTCGAGTGGACAACAACTTCTCTTAGAATGAGAACAAGAACTCGTGGACGTGACAGACCGCATGAGCTAAAACAGGTGTATCTTATACTAAACACCTTGAAGTAATAATAGTTACTACCAACGCCCAACTCCCTAGGTAAGTGCTTGGCACCAAGGTGGTTGTATGACGTAAACCAAAATCCCCCCAAGAGATTGGTAAAGTTGCTTGTCTACGGTCGAGTAATCCTTTTGTGCGACCAAAGATACCATGGCCGACAAGTTGACGTAGAATGCCAAAGAGGCGATCATCAAATTGGAAAGGGAGGTAAGGAAAGAAGAGTTAGGGGGTAAAGTGCGGGCCAAGTACAATAGGCGTTGGGCAAAACAATGTGTTAAGAAAGCAAACGCCACTGGTGAACCGGGAAGTTTGGGAAGGTCCTCACACTTAGAAAGGTCGTCCAACAAGGCGTCTTTAAAAAAATTGTTAACAAAACTAAGGGCTCCGATGAGGGAACCTAAAGCTCTTTTACCCTCTTGAGGAGTGGAAATGGGTATTGTGAAGGGGGAGAGAAATCTGGTGGCATGCCGGCAAGGCTCCATGTAGCGCAATTAGTGATTTTGACGGAAGGGATTTACTGGTTTTACAAGCCATGAATGTCGCTTTTGGTTTGTAAGAGTCGCGCATGTCCCATTGGCTACCTAGCCAGTTATTATGAATAATGATACGTGTGTAGGGTATTGACGTTCAAATATGTGCACAAAAGTACAAAAAGTACAAAGGTTACAAAAAGTATCATTCATGGACGTTTGTTTGTGAGCACATTTATGTTCATGCATCGCATACCTTGACTTTCCTTGCCCTCTAAAGTTGTCATTTTGACTGGGTAACAACAAATTTTCATTCCTACCTCAAAAATGTACATTTCCATATGTAGTTGTGAGGCACTGCTTTCATAACATTTGATTTCTTTAGATATCAAAACCTTTCCTCGTTAAATTTCTATTTTGTTTCGAGTGAGACGGAATGTGCAATGGAGATTTTCCCTTAAAAAAGTAAATACAAATTGTCTCACTTTCAACCTATGAGAGGGGTGTCCATTTATATTACATAACGAGTTTGGAGACAAATCTCATGGGTGTTCTATTTTCACAAACAGCAGTAGTTTTGCTAAATAACCCAACATCTACATTGCAAAAAACCCTAAACAATCATCATCTGAATAAGCCTTTTCATTGCAGAAAAATCCCGAGGTGTTTAAACATGTCAGACAGCAGACATCATTTTAAAATATTCGGTATTCTCACATGTGGAGTCGGCATGGTTCCTTACAATGATTTAAATTTTTAATTATTGGGACGTATCAGATTCTTAACAAAAGTGTCGCCCTATTTTGCCGCGGTAATTTGTCACTTGGACACAAAATATTGTGATTCAGACAAATCACAACTAGTGTTTACAACATCGGAAACTGACCAGCTCAACAAGTACAAGTCAAAGAAAACAGAAAGGGAAAGAAGAAATAAATTTGACCTAGTGTAAACAAAATATTCCTACAAGTCTAATAATCTTTACCGGAGCTTCGTATAGAAAATAATTTGAGAAAACACAAAGTTTTGGAAATTCCCGCACTTAAAACTTTCCAAGCATTTGCAAATCTTCAGTGTAGCCCTCTTAGTGGCAAAATCTAACATTTCTGAATTATTAGCTGTTCAATCTACCCAAAACCTTACCACATCTGATATATAATGAACAGTGACCTTTTTGAAAATTTATCCTAAAATTTCTAAGTACCGAATTAAATACTTCAAGTACCCCATAAAATTTCTCAACAGGGTGAGAGTGACAATACTCCTAGTGACAACTGTGCATATAAAAACTTTGCATTGCCACCATCAAGATATACATACTAAAAAATCTCCAATTTCCAGCTTTCAAGCTGTACTGCACAATTTTTTCATATTATATAATATTACATTGAATATTCATCTTCATCAACAGCATCAGGTCCTCTATATAAAAAAAACCAATTGGTTTCCCCAAAAAGATTACTTCCTCCAATTGCTTTCAAGGCCAGAGACATTATCCGACATGCCCCACTCACTCTCACTGTAGTGCCAGTAAATAAGAGTTATCAAGACATACATGGGAATTGATACTGCCGTACAAACCAGATCCGTCCACATGGGAAACATTTAATAGCTTCTGTCGAATCATTACTTCTCCCATGCTCAGCGAAAAAAGATAAAGAAATGAAAGGCACTAAAGAGGGATTTGTAAGTCATGTAAAGAAAGATGACAATGATTTGCTTTTTGTATTGTTGTTTTTGCTTTAGGTATGCGGAATGACCATGCACGTTCCTATATTAAGTCAGTTACTCAAGGAGAGAACATGAATTCATAGCCTTTAAATATTGTCAGCCTAGTTGCTGAGCCGGAGATCTGCCAACTGACTAGCGTATCTTACAGATAAAAGAGTCCAAACATGAAGTCACATACAACCAATTCGTACATATATAACAAAGTTCACAATATACAAAGCTAACACATAATTTCAGCTACTTGAAAACAGGAGTAGGCAGAACAAGGCAGTCAGGAAGAAACTGAAAAACCAGGAAGATGTACAACCGTTACGGCTCGACCGACAGAAATAACCAGATCAATGCAGAGAGGTATTAAATACCAAGACCAGAGATGAGAACATAGCCATCATCACACGCCTACAACATCACACATCAAGACCAGAATATACAATGAAAAAATGAATCGATTAAGCATTAATTTAAACATCTCGAGAGATAACTCCACATACAGCACTAGATATGAACTGATCGGCAGGGATTGCATAAACACACCACACGTATACAGCAAAGGAGACCGTCTTACCACCGGGTAGCCATAGGAAAGACTGTCGAACACTTGATTAAAAAGAGTCAATAAAGACTCCAGGAGGGGCGACAACACAGATTTACAACGATGCCGCCACTAAAAACTCATTTTCTTGATTTTCTCCTCGAAATATAACATGTTTGCTATTCAGATGACCCTAGTAAACCGGTAGCAGAAGTGGCTGACCTATCCAATGAGCAGGCTATTTTGCACACTCTGGCCTGCCATGTATTATCCACCAAGAATATACGAGCCAACTGATCTGACTCAACAGAAATGATATTTATAAACTAAAACAAATATTGCATGGAGATAACCTTGCTTGTTATTGCAATTTCCTCACATCACAATATAATTACAGATTTGTTTACTTAATCCTGATAGACTCTGCACTCATCGCTTTCGGGATTATCTGCGCAGTAAACCTCCAAAGGATCTGAAACTGCTGGATGCTTGTTTTTCAAGCTAATATCAGCAGCAGCTGCTGATAGCTCCTCAACTTCATCCCATGCAACAGCACATTCTCCGGTCTGGTTAGGGTCAGCGCAGACGGTCTCTGCTTCCTTGATTCCTTTTCGGATCTGTTCATCAAGTTCATTTGGAGCAGCTGACATCACCCATCGGCTCGAGGCCTTGGTTGAGCTCACAAGAGATCTCTTTGAAGATCGTACGGATGAAACTTTGCAAGGAAGGATAGCAGCAGAGACAGGGAGGATCACACAGCTGGTAGCTGCGATGGAGGCCATGGCTTAAAAGACAAGTGAGGAAAAAAGATAGTTGGAGCTGAAAAAGTTATGAACGAAAAGCAGAATCAGAAATAAAATTTGAAGGTAGAATAGATGATAAAGGATGGAATAAAATTAGATATGTGAAGAGATCAGAAGCTTGTGGTCGTATCAGGAAAATGAGGAACGTATGAAACAAATCTAGTATGTGACAGTGACAGTTATGTTTCTACTTTCATTACATCCTTTTTCCTGCTAACCTCCCGAAGGGATTTTTAGTGCGTACGAAACAACAAAGACGGGTCTTTACTCTTTTATCACTTTGGTAACGGAATCGTGATGTCGAGGTGTCACATTTAGTTCGATACCAGTCAGAATATCTTGTGTGTAGTGTGCATCACCCGTCAGTATGCTGTTTCTGGGGATGTAAAAAATCTTCAATAGCCCCTAGCCTGATGATGGATGGAATGTACATCCGAAGGTGCAGGTTGAGGGTAGCCTCATCAATATGATGACGTGGATTAATATGAGCCGTAGATGTAGCTCAGAAGTATCGGCATCTGCCCGGTAATCTGGAGCGGGCATTCGAGAGGATGACGACGGCAACGGAGCACCTTCTACATAAACTCGCGGAAATACAATGTGCTTTTCTAGTGCAATACCGTACCGTACTCTACTATATTACGGTACGACGAAAGAACACTAACATCTTCCGAAATGGGACACGTGTCACAACTCGCAAGTCACAACGCACAAGTCACAGCTTACGACCTGTGTCCACTTTAATTATAAATTGACAAATTGTTTTGCAAGGGTGCAATAATTTGGAATTTTGGACAACGTCCGAAGGTTCGTTGACATATATAAGTACTGGATTTGAACCAACGTTAATAAAATAAATATTTCTTGTAGGTTATTAGAGTTTTGCTTATTGAAGGGTAATCGGTAATCTTTCTTGAAGTATTACGGTCTCACAATTTTATTGTTGTCGTTGCTTTCTTGATTTGTAAGTTTGTAGGAGGAATCAATAGATCTCGTCCATTTGCTATGCTCGTTTGAGACATGGCTTTAGCTCTCCCACGCCTTGTTTTCTTCTGTGCTTTCCAGTATAATGTAAGCATTGATAGACATTTCATTTATGTTTCATTCTGTATAGAGACTCTGATGTCACGTGAGGGTGATTCTTGCATTTGGTATAACAGTTAGCACCAAGTCCATTTCACTTAAGTAACAGACTAATCTCATCTTCTTAATCTCTTGGTTGTCAATAAGTTAACATATAGTATTCCAATCAAACATAATCACTTCCAGACATTTAGTACCCTTTGTCATCGCAGTAAAATAGAGCACAATATCGCATAAAGAGTAACCACCATAACACTTTTAATCATTCTAAAACCTTCACTATCACACATTGACACCACAACTCCAGTAGTGCGAGCTCGTTGTTATTCGTTGCCATACATTTCAGTTGTGCCACCAATGGGCAAAACATGGATTGACCGAAAAAGTTGCTTAATAGCACGCTGTAAGAACTGTAAGAAAAGCATTCTTCATTCACCAATCCGTTGACCTAACAAGTAATTCTAATTCATCATTCAATATTGAATTCAAGGAAATACAGAACAGACTTGTCCATGATGGTTGTTGTATACAAATCAAGGCCACATAACCAAGTATGGAGGTTGAAAACCATCTTTCTCCAACCGTACATGAGAAGAACAACAAGCACACAACAATACAGACTGAAGATTTTTTAACCATATAATGACAAAATCATAGCCAGTACAATATATTCCAAACAGTACATGAGAAGAACGACAAGCACACACCCCCGTACAAACTAAAGACTATTTAACCATATAATGACAAAATATAACCAGTCGCGCGACCTTCTTGTTGCAAAACAGCAGCCAATAAGAGTGGCCTTTTACAGGATTACTTTTCCACTTGTCAAAAATGCTGAGCTGGCAATAACGTCGAATCACTCTACTAAGAGAGAACCCAAAGCTCTCCCTCAAAAGAAATGATCCTCTAACAGACAGGAGAACCTTTACTCCTTTTTTCTCGAAATCATACGTACCACAAAACCCTACAGGTTTTATACACACATCTTTCTCTCAAACTACAGTACTGCTTTATAACAAAAGCACTATAAAAACATGCAATTAATGCACCTTTTTTTTTTCAGCCTTCTGCTTTCAAATGGAGCCCTTGGCAAAACATATACACTTTATGCACATTTTTTACCGTTTATTTCAACTTCCCGCTTAATAACTTTCCACATCAAAACCGAACACGGTACAAACTCATCCAATAAGTTGTCGTCTAAATCCTTCGATGGACGGCCTCCATCCTAAATACCACACTATAAAAACAACCAATCAAAGCACATTTATTCTCTCCAACCTCCCCCACGACGGAAACCGCATACAAAACTTACAAAACATACCACTCATACCCAAATTATTTTCCTTTTAACTCTCCGCTTTACAATGGAAGCATTAGTACCGGACACGGTACGAACTCGGCCAATAAGTTGGCGTCCAAGTGCTTTGAATGTACGGCCTCCATACTAAGTACCACAAGGTCCAGATTCAAATCATCGGCCACTTCACCTACCACGGCCGCCGGCATCGAACCCTCTCCGAGCTTCTCTAGGAGACCAAACTCCTCAAAACCTCCTGAACCAAAATCATGTACCGAGTTTTAGTAATAAGGCCCGAAGGAATAAAATGACATAACTGAACATTACTGAGGAACCAAAGGGAGGTACCGAGTAATAAAAAAAGCAAAAAAAAAAAAAAAGAACCAAAAGGGCATACAAGAGTTTTATTGATCGACGCACAACCGTCAAAAAATACAGAAAAGAGAAATGCCATACATGAGTTTTATTAATGGAAGAAAAAAATGGAATGGCCTATTGTAGAAAAGGTAGGTGAGTATGGTACTACTGTTTTAAAAGAACAGGTGAATTTTTTAGATATCAACTTTGAAAAAAAGGCGATTAGAACAATGGCTCGAAATGACAGGGTGTGAGAGGAAACAACTTTCATCCATTTAAAGACAGTGAAGGAGACCTCAATTAAGAAAACAGATCAGTCACAAAAATAAGGTGGATTCAACGCACTTAAGTAATGAAATAATAAAAAAACAAAACCTTCCGAAGAAACTTCGTTTTTTTTGTACATGTATTCTATATGAATGACACCACCTTGCAACATATTTCTTCCCAGTTATCCACAAATTAATAATAAAACAACACCTCATAGACAATTCGTACCAGCATTTCTTAACACGGTAGGCTCTGAAACAACCACGAAGTTCTATATTTTTCGTTGATAATATCGCAAAATATCATATGTTGGCAATACTACTAAGACAAAACTCATGGACAGAAACAAAATCAATAAACTGCATACTGACATTGAAAGGAAAGAAGGTCTTGAAATTTAGTCGTTCCACTTACCTTCTGAAAGATGCCATCGAATGGTCTTAATACGAGTATCATGATCAGCAATTTGTTCTTTTTCATTCTCGTCAATTACTGTCAAAAAAAATAACATCGATACAAAGAGCCATCAACAAGACTTTCTGATCGTGGAAAAATATTTTAAGGAAACACATGATGAAGGAATGAATGATAAAAGATTGAAAAAACATCTTATTTGACTATGCAGATGGTGAGTGAAGGATGGACAACAGTAGAAAAATTAGCTGTGTGGATACATGGGCCAGAAAGATATGCAACCTTCAATAGCAAAAAAAAAAAAAAAATTGTAGAAACAGAGATAAAATGATTGACAATTCAATAGAATTCGTGTCAAAAACAAAAAAATGTACATGAACAAGAAATGGAGACAACGATACGGCACGGCTCATAGAGGGATTTGTCTTTCTAACCACCCTTCACCCTCCGGATGATTAAATATATTTAAGTTTTACTTTTAGGTGTGAAAAGTGTCTACACTGAAGCCGAAGAGAGACTGATAAACAAAATAGTTTGATGTGATTTGACTTACCAACTATAGTGATGGCTGATTTATACTTTCGTGCCAGCTTGGTTGTCATTTCCAAGGCCTGGAAAACAGCCATAAAGAATTGCTTCTCTTAGAGCGCAAACTGGCAAAAAAAGCGACTTTAAACTTCAATTACAAAAGCATAAAATTTGAACTTTAAATCATAATTAAAAAATTTCCTGGAGATTCACCGAAAGAAAAACATAAATTGGTCATTCACAACGACATTTAAGTGACAGAAAGGTCTCGAAAAAGATACGTAAGCAAAAAAATCTTATTTCAGAGACACACTCAATTTATTGCTTTTTGAGGATTTTGCATGCCATCTTCAAATAACTATGATTCAGCATTATTTTAAATATTTACTTGTATAAAAACAGTCAAAACCATTCAAAAGCCGTAAAAGATGAAGTTGTCAAATAGGTTTAAAAATATACTAGCATAAAAACAACCAAACCGTTAAGGATCCATAAAAATAAGATTTCAAAAAGGTCTTTTATGGTACCTGCCGAGTTGCGCTAGAGAGGTATGGATTCCGGTCCAAAATTGGCACCAAAATGTGTTTGTACTCAAGTTCATCGACCGCCACTTTTTTTTCTTCAGGAACAGCCTGTTTAACTTCATTTGCCTCAGCATGAATTGCTGCAATAGCAAAAACAATGACAAATGACAAGGACCACATCACATTACATGGTAAATGTAATCACAATACATTTTTGTAACTCGAGACGTTTTTTAGTTGTTCTGTTACCTTTTGCTTGCTAATCATGAATAATGAACAAATCGCAGACACAGAACTTGTAAACTGCAAATTAAGTACATGCTCTCTGGCTACCTCTTTTACTTCAACCAAGTACACCACCCGGACTTTTTTGGCAGAAGGTTGCAAAATAGTGCTAATAACACTATTTAAGGCAGTGGACTTGAATCGGCCACATCACCCTGCCCTGAATTGATAAGATTGAAACCAATTTTGCTTCAATACTAATAAATACCTTGACACTTATAGCGATGGGCAGTGTACTCCCCCCCCGCTATTAGTGTAACAGAACTATTAGTGTAAATGCGGAATTAGAATATATAACGGTATTTTAGTTTAAGGTGATGTGGCTGATTGTAGTCCACTCCCTTAAATTGTGCTGTTAACACTATTTTGTGATTTTTGGTAAGAAAAACCGAGACCTGGAGCTATTAAAACTAATAGGAATGGGGAGACAACTCTCACTCCGGGCACATACCAAGTTGAAACTCGTTGTGACATAAAAGAAATCAGTACAAATAAAGCAAGAGAGAATAAATTCATCAATAAACAAGTAAACTAAACAAAATAACAATAATAACAATAACAATAATAATAAACAAATCATTTGACTCGTGGATCAGGACTCCTGCTTGATGCACATTTTTTCTTTACTTTGTCTTTCATACCGAATCTTTTGTTTGTCTTCTAAAAAACCGTGGGACAAAATCGCCATTTTTATTCTCCTTTGATCCAAAGACACACATTGTTGGATGCAAAAAAATAAAAACTACAAATGCTGGAATCACAATGTGAGTTCAAAAGGAAAGAATGTGCATGCCATATACTAGCTTAAACCATAATTCAAATGTGCAAAAGCACTGGAAACGCCATATTTGGTTACCCCATACTAAGCGCGTGTTAAAACGTACATTACGCATGATATGGGTAACCACAAATAGTGTTTCCAATTGTTTCGCACATTTAAACTGTAGCTGTAACATTGTGTAGATTATTTCTTTGAATTTTATGAATACGAACAGCTGATCACCACGTCTCTCTCTGGAGTTTTACAGCATGGATTAAAAAATGGAAAGGGATAAAAAACAACAGCCTAACATTACTACCGAAAGAGAGCGTTATGAAACAAATAACAAAAGGTGACAAGATCAGCCAATTTTAGATACAAGACTAGTTATTACCGAAGAGAAACACAACTGTTATTACTGTTGTACTAACCTTTACAAAGACAAGCAAATTGATAGGAGTAAAAGGAAAAAAAGAAAAAGAAAAAGAGCCTCACAGAAAAAGTGTGACAAACTTGTTATTCATAAAGACATAGCTTAGATAACACATTTTGACCTGTCTATGCTTTTCGGAAACAGAAATAACATCGATATAATAATAGTGATAATAATAACAACAATAATTGAGTCAATACCTGGTTTTGTTCTAGCAGTCTGTAAAAAGCGACCGCCTTTTTTACGCAAAAGGCTACTATTTCCAAAGCAAATAGACGTATTTTTGGATGTTAAACAGGACTTTCCAGCAATATTATTGGAGCATTGCCAGTCTGAATAAGCATGTGCAGACTTCACTTGAGTCAAATTCTGTACTTTTGAAATATCAGAATTGCCTTTGATTTTACCAATGCTGAGGGCAGATGCCATAGCAGGTAAGCCCGTAGAGGGCAGGCAAACAGACGCCATGGAAAAAGAATAAGACAGAAGGTAAAAGAGAAGGAAAAAAGAAAATGAAGGTCTTTGCAAAGAGACAGACAAGCAACAGAAAGAAAATTCTTAGATGTCCGGTTGAAATGAGAAAAAAAATGTAGCAGAAAAGAAAGGAGAAGAATAAAATGGATTCGGTGAGACTGAAAACGGTATCGAAGAGCTTCCAGAATGGAATTGTAGGTCTGAACTTTGCTTCTTCTAGCAAATTGTGGAAGATGGTCAAAAATTTTGACAGCAGTACAGAAGGGAGCAAGAGAGTGGAGTGGACAGCAACATCAAACATAACAAAAAACTAGTCCTCCGCAAACTACTTTCACTGTCACGTTAAAGACATGTAGCGTATTTAATTTCTGTAGTCATTTTGAGTCATAGTTATGCACGAGATATTTCTTGGACGAAGAAATAGATTGCTCAAAGCTGAGCTGGCTAAAGACTTTTACAAAAGATTTGCTGTCAACGATAATTTTTTACGGATATTCCGCCAGCGTGTACACCACACGGTGATAATACTTATTTGGACGGCCCAGATGTATCTCGAGAGAAAGGAATCTTGCTAATTTCACGTGCTGAACGAACTAACGTCGACTTGTTGACGATTGGATTTTAACTTTTTAGGTAATCGCATGCAAAACTATAGCTTCGCATCCGTTGCCGCGTGGGAACCTCTGAATGCCATACGGGCATACGGTAAATGTATACTTCGTAGATTACTGACCTTTCTAGGTAAGAAGAAGCGGTACGGACTCGCTACGGAAACTGTTACTGCTCACCTGACGCTATAATAACGGAGACGTGTTGACGAAAAGTGCTCAAGCGTAGAAACACGAAGGTGTTTCTTTTCATTTTCTGTTAAACACTCAGAAATGAAGTGCATCATTCCAGCCCAAACACGGAAAATACAAATCGTACTGTACGGCTCATGTGACTTTGTCCACGACTTCAAAGGTGACTGTACTCAACGACAAGAAACTCAGAACAGTTGATATCGACACCACATGAGAGCGTAGCTTTTTGTTTGTTCCTTGTCGATATCCTGAGGCGAAAATAGGACAAAGCGAACGCGACCGATTTAACGGTTCACAATTCATATTTCACACGTGGCATATTTGTCGGACAGCCTATGTTTAGAAACATGGAGAATATTCGTCAGCGGTTCTCCACCAACGTTATAAAGCATTTCGTTGAGTTTGTAACGGCAACACCATTGGTGCATAAATGTTAGAATCCCAGATTCCGACAAAGTCCACTATTACCGTACACATCTGTACAGTTTTGCATTATTCGTACAGGTTCTTTACATAATGTCGTACATATTATTGTACCACAATGCTACAAAGGGAAACATTTTTCTCATATTCGGTTCTTTGTAATTGCACAATTTGACGTCATTTTCACATTTCCGACACCATAACAACGTGACTCCATTTATCATAGTTCAAAAGTAGGTGAAAGTAGGCCCATACAATATGCCTATTGTATGCAAAACATACAATATGACCTTAAGACCCATATTGTATTCGGAGTTTCGGACCTATTCGGACCAATTAAAACATTCGGATAAAAAATTGGACCAATTAAAACATTCGGACCAAAAAAATTTATTTACACCGTCAGATTCGGACGATCGGACGGTCGCTGATCAAAGTAGCGATCTAAGAAGATCACATGAAAAGCCCATAACACAACTTACGATATACGAAAATTTGTCGTCTTGTGTTTTTCGACCCACACAAAAAAAGTCATCTTCAACCTTATCTTTAAAACATATGCGCGATGTGTTTTAAAACTAGGGATTTTCTATAACCAAATAGGAACATATATTCGCACGTGTCGTAATTTTCAAAAAAAATCATACGATTTCCAAGGGCAAAAAAAAGTACAGAATTCGCTATGTTTTGTCCGTTTTCGTTCAATACGACGAAGAGAAGTACACAATTTGTTTGATTCTGTCCGTTTTCTTTCAGTACGGATTTTTTTTTTGCAAGGGTCTCGAAATTCTGATGCCATTTCACGTCGAGCGAACAGGCGACGCGAAGGCAAAGCGCATCTTCTTATAACCGTGAAATTGCACAGGCTGGAAGGCGATACGTCTACCATGTCACAGTAAGACATGCGACGTCACAAGCAGTTCCAAAAAATAACGTGCGATAACACAGATCGTAGACGTTGACAACCGTCACAGGTATTGTCGACGTATACAATCGTCACAAACGTAAGTTACGATTACGTTCTTAGGGTGTGTCCCCATGTACTTGTAACTTAGCGAAATTACTTTGTATTTACCGCGGATCCGCTGGACCCGGTGTTCAAGTGTCCCTATGTCTGTAAGGACGAAATCGTAACTTACGCTTGTGACGATTGTATACGTCGACAGTACCTGTGACGGTTGTCAACGTCTACAATCTGTGGTCGCACGTTGTTTTTTGTACCTGCGTGTGACGTCGCATGTCTTACCGTGACATTGTAGACGTAGCGCCTTCCAGCCTGTGCAATTTCACGGTCGAAGAAGATGCGCTTTGTCTTCGCGTCGCCTGTCCGCTCGACGTGAAATGGCATCGGAATTTGAAGACCCCTGCAAAAAAAGAAATCCGTACTAGACGAAAACGGACAAATCCAAACAAATTGTGTACTTGTCTTTGTCGTATTAGAACGCAAACGGACAAAACATAGCGAACTATGTACTTTTCTTTGTCCTTGGAAATCGTAGGATTTTTGTCGAAATTTACGGCACGTGCGAAAGTATGTTCCTATTTGTCAATCGAAAAAACCTAATTTTAAATCACATCGCGCATGTGTTTTAAAGATAAGGTTGAAGATGACGTTTTTTGTCGTCGAAGTGGGTCGAAAAGCACAAGACGACAACTTTTCGTACATCCTAAGTTCAGGGATGACGCAAATTGTACTCTACAAATTTGCGATTCCTTCGTACGGTTGCAACTTAGGCAGTACGGCGCTAAGTTTTACAGCAAAACGACAGGAAAAAACCCTTACTTATCCACATGGGGACACACCCTTACACATAGAGACACTTGAAAATTCCCAATTAGCGTACACCACGCTAAATAATAGTATACGCTAATCAAACCTACACGCTAATAGCGATTGGCGGTGTACAGTACAGTACGTGTACTTTTCTCTAATCTAAGTTCCTAACATGTTCGCAAACGGCCGCCTACATACGACGCGTACTTTTGCGAGGGTATTCCCGGCAAAACCGGCACAAAAAAGCGCACTGAAATGTGAAGATGACGTCAAAGAATGCAATTACAAAGGACCCGGTGTGAGAAACCTGTCCCCTTTCTACAATACAAAGGCTTAACGGATAAGGTCGTACAGCTATTGTACGGCGGTCCATTTGTTTTTTGCTTGAAATTTTGAACTGGACTGGTAAAGTGACAAGACTGCCTACGAAAGTACAGAAAAAAGGAAAAACAAAACAAAAATTAAGCTTAAAATTGAAAAAAAAGTAGGGATGCAATTTATGACGATAACAAGAGAGGTTTATTTCTTTCCAAAATTCTTATTTCTTAAAGTTCCCTTTTTATTCAGATTTTCCGTCTTTTTTTTCAACTAAAGTTTGTATTACAAGTTTAGCTTTCCGTCTTTCAGACTCCTTGGCAGATGAAGACAAATACAAAGTTTTGAGCTCTACAATAATAATCAACAAAACATTAAAAACAAAAAAAAAATGGAAAATTTCGCAATATCTTTGTCAAATCCATCTTATCCAATAACCAATAATAACAGTTATCTCAAAAAAGTAACTATGCATTCAAGTCTAGCAGTCAAAACTTCTTTTTGTAACCCTAAAACTCCAGGATTTCTGCCCAAAATTCACCTTTTTTCCGACAAATTGATTACAAGACAGACCGGAATTTCTTGGGGAGGAATTAGGGTTCCAGGAATTAGGGTTCCAAGAATTAGGGTGTCAGCCAACTATTACTCTATTCTTGGAATTCCGGCGAATGCAAACAAATCGCAAATTAAGAAAGCGTACCGCCAGTTGGCGAGAAAGGTACAGAAACTTATTTTGTCATGGAAAATAATTTGTTTGTTTGATCTCTTTTGTTTTGTTTTGAACGGAACCCAATCCTTGGGGATTACTTATTCGCAAGGATGGTATAAAAACTTATTCTTTGTAAAACTAAAATTTGTTTATTTATTTGGTTTTGTTTTGTTGATCTCCTCAGTTATTTTGTTTTGATTTTTTTGTGGTTTTGTCTGCATCTGCCTGGCTGCCACGTGGCAGCATCATCCTGACGTCAGCAGAGTGAAGGGCTCCGAGGAGCGTTTTCGGGCCATCAAGGAAGCCTATGAGGTCAAAAACATTTTTTTTTTTTTTTTTTTTTTAATCTTATGATACAATGTCGATTTCTTCAAAAGCTAGGCTTATAGATTTTGCCACATTGATTTAATTATCCTGTTTCTATCAACGTCTATTAATTTCCTCTAAATTTATGTGAATATACTCAAATTCTGTTTGTAAGAAATAAGATTTATATTTCACTTGTATTTGTATTAAAAAGGTTAATTTTAAGAATGTTACAGAGAAGGAGAGGGATTCACACAGGAGAGTTTTGATAAAATTACTAACAGAGAGATGGAGGAGAGTGAGGAGAGGGAGGAAAGAGAGATAGGAGAGAGAGGAGAGAGGGAGTGGGCGAGGAGAGAGTGAGAAGAGAGAGAAGAGAGGAGAGAGAGAGAAGAGAGGAGAGAGAGAGGAGAGAGGGGAGAGGGAGGATGTGCAGATTTTTGTGATTTTACATTTTTAAGATTTCACGGTTTTACATTTTTAAATTCTCAAGTTTTTTAAGTTTTCAAAATTTGAACTGTTTTAATCCCTCACACATTCAAAATGTTGTCAGTCTTCCTTTTCAACCACGCAATTATTCCATCCGTAATTTTGAAGTCTTTTCATTAAACTTAGTTTTGAACTTGAAAGGATAAAAGCAAATTTAGCATGCATTATATTTTTTGTATATTTTGCACTTTAGACTATAATTTTTTTTTTTTTTTTTGAAACGTAGAATCCCTCCTTATAATCTGCAAAAATTGGCGGAAAAATAGAAATCATCTCTAATCTTTAATTTCGAATTTTCAGTTTCTTTGATTTTTTTTTTTTTTTAATCTTGAGATTCGGGAGACAAGAAATTGGTAAAGACGAATTATTTGAAATTCAAAATTTGAAATCTGAAATTTGAAATTTCAAGTTTCAAATTTCAAATTTCAGATTTCAAATTTGAAATTGGTAGTGTTGCTCATGGATCGAAATTGAAATCGAAAACGATACACTGTTACATCCACCTTTATGAACTGAAAAAAAAGGTCGGGTTTTGCCTAGTTCAACTGTTTTAAAGTTATTTGTTGCCAACAGTTCAAAGCTTTAAAAAGTACACAAAGAACTGTTTAAAACTTTGAAAACTACACAAAGAATTGTTCAAAACTTTGAAAAGTACACAAAGAACTGTTCAAAACTTTGAAAAGTACACAAAGAACTGTTCAAAACTTTGAAAAGTACACAAAGAACTATTCAAAACTTTGAAAAGTACACAAAGAATTGTTCAAAACTTTGAAAAGTACACAAAGAACTGTTCATAATTTTGAAAAGTACACAAAGAACTGTTCGAAACTTTGAAAAGTAAACATAGAATTGTTCCAAACTCTGAAAAGAGTACACATCGAATTGTTCAAAACTTTGAAAATTACACGTAAAATTGATCAAAATATTAATGAATTTGCTGCCGCAACCAACAATGGTTCAATATCTAAAACTCAAATTAATAATTATCGAACCATTATCGAATTAATAATTGTCAGGGTGGATGTTATGGGTATTGCGATTTTGGTATATAATTATCGACGAGTTCAATTGACTACTTTGTGTACGGAACCTAGTACATAAGTTAGTAGGTGAAAACCCTTAACCAAACAGTGGACTAGTTGAGAGAGAGAGAGAGAGAGGGAGGAGAGAAGGGGGAGAGAGAGAGGGAGAGGGAGAGGGAGAGGGAGAGGGAGAGGGAATTCTGTGTACAAAATACAAAAAGTAAGAATCTGGGTAGAAAGTCAAACATTTGGTACACGTTTTCCTGTGGGAAATTGGGAATTTGTTATGGTAGGGTACACTGTGAATCATAATTAAAGGAGTTGTTAGCTTGGGGTTCCTATTACTGTTATTATTTCTGATTCAATTCAATTCCAAAAGACGTGGCTGTTTTTGGACCGTTTGAAGAATTAATGTGAAGAAACAAACAAGTAGTTTCATTGATACTATTTTAGGTTCGAGGAAGGAAATTTTGGGGCACCGATATAGTTTCATTGACGCTAGTAAACGATACAAGGTGTAGTGTACTGTACTAAGAAAGCTTTTAAGCCTCGATGGCTTGAGAAACAAAATGTACGAATAGTATGGAAATAAATGTACGAACAGTACGGAAACAAATGTGTGAATAGTGCAGAAATATATGTACGAATAGTACGGAAACCAATGTACTGATACTGATGAAATCAGGAAATTGTTTCCGATATATCGTGATAATCGACGATAGCACCTATCGGCTAGATATATCGATTATTGAGACCCTTCAAAGTAGTACATAACAATTATCGGCAAAATCTGTTCGATATGCGTGACTAGAAATTGAAAATTGGAAACTTATTTTTTGAGATTTGAACTTTGAATTTGAAAGTTGGAAATTCGAACTTTGAAAATTGAAATTTGAGATTTTAAATTTTAAATTTTGAATACAGCTCTAAAATTTCGCTTTCCCGATAATTTCTCAAATCCACTATTTTAGGATTTAAGAAATTTTGTGTGAGAGAAGAAACTACAAACGAAATTGAAATCCGTAAAAAGTACAAAGAATGGAAAAGAAAAACAGAAAGAAGAAAATGGTAAAAACAAATCACCGCGTTTGAGGCCCTTTCTTAGTGATGTATATCAAGGACTTTTTCTTGATATCCAATATGGGGTAATAATTTGGGTGTGACATTTTAGATCATCAACTTTATCCGCAATATTTTAATATTTCCATATAAAGCGTGATATTTGATACAACGACCACAGTAAACCATAAAAAAAAACATACCAAAAGTAAAATGTAAACCGAAAATAAACTAAAAACCAAAAATAAAAATGTTGACAAGAATAAAATGTATGAATCTTCACAGTTTGTCAAAATGGTAGCCCACCGATTGCAAATGGATGTCCGGGTATAAAAGGGCAAAGCAAAAAAGGTTTAAAAAGAATCGAATTGTTTTACAAGTCCGATGAACTAACCGCGAATTATAAAAAAAAAAAAAATGAGGACAAATTATTATTGTGTGTCAATGTATCATACGGATGTTTCTGCTACATGTTGTCAAAAATTGTCCCGGCAATTGTGACAAGGTTTAACGGTATAACCATACAGGCTACATTTGTACCGAAGGATAAGGATAGGCTTTTTGTATATTGCGGAAAGAAGAGGTCTGTATATCATGATAAGAATAGGTTTGTACGTTGCAGAAAGAACAGGTTTGTATGTCACGATAAGGATAGGTTTGTGTATTACGAAAACAAGAGGTTTGTATACCACGATAAAGATAGGCTTGTATATTGCAATAAGGTTAGGTTTGTATATCGTGAAAAGTAGGTTTGTGTATCGCGATACAAATAGGTTTTGTATCATATCGTACATCATATTGAATGAATTTCGCATGCCATACTGTATCGTGTTACAAAACCTGTCATTCCACAATACGATAAAACATTTATATCGTATCACGATATTTAAAAAAAACACAACTCTATTGTACCAACCTACCTACCTACCTACCTACTACCTACCTTTGCCGTTGTCCCTACAATAGTTTTGGTTAAAGTTTTTCACAAAATTCTAAAAAACTTAAAATCAGAAAGTCGCACTATTTGTGACCTGATGGTTACTACCTTGTCTTATGTGTTAAGGGGGCAGAGGGAGATAAATTTCCACTTTTTCAGGTACTAGCAGACGAAAACTTGAGATTGCAATACGATTCAAATCTTTTGTCCTCACGAGTGAAAACAACATCGAGTCAAAAAAGACAAGAAGAGAGAGAGAGAGAGCCTCCCTTCTGGGGTTCCCCGAGAGCCTATTCCAGGGGGGAGAGAGAGAGGGAGAGAGGGAGCAGAAACACCAAAGGAGAAACTAAAACATCTTCGACTCGTGAGGAGGAGGAGGAGGAGAGGAGAAGGAGAGAAATTTTGGAACTTCTTTCTTTTTGGCAAAACGAGAGAGTCAAACGGAGATGGCAACCTTCCGGCTTTTACGGATTTTCAATGGCAAACGGAACAGAATACGGAACGGAATACGGAGAACTCTATGTAGAAAACGACGTCCAATACCAAAGACATCCCTTCGGGAAGAAAACCGAGAGAACGGGAAGTAGTCAAAAAGGACAAAATAAGAATAATGCAAGTTTTCAGCGGAGGAAGGAAAGAAAAATCGCTTCTCTCGATGTAAAAGTTGGTATGTTTATATTATGGCTCTCTATAACTCTATGGGGCGTATATGGGTATACAGCAACCGCGGGATGTTTAGCCTTTTTTCTTTTTATTTCCGGAGATTCGACTATTGGGTATAAACTGGGTGGACTTGCGGCTTGGGGAATTGGAGGAAAATTAGGTTTAATACTTGTGGTTTTGTTACATTCCTTAGTCTTTTTTGGGTACGATATAAAAGAAGAATTCGTGGGAAGTTTGTTAGTTTCCATTTATCTCGCCTTGACTCGGATGGTTAATCTCATATATAAGTGATGGATTAATTATAAAGTCAAAAAAAAAAAATGTTGAAAAGAAATAAATTCAGAAATCAAATAAATCTTAAGAAATCGACGAGAGAAAGTGAGGAAGAAAGAGGAGTCAAGAGAGGCAGAGATAGGGAGGGGGAGGAGAGGTACGGAGAGTGAGAAAGGTGGAAAGGGAGAGGGAAAAGGGAGTTACAAAGTTTAACATTTTTTTGGAAAATTCAGGTAAAGGAGATAAATCAATAAACAGTTTTTGTAGATCCCATTTTTTGGTCTTGTTTTTTTGTCCTTTTTATTTGAAGAAAATATAAATTCCATTTTTGTTATTTGTCAAATTTAACTTTTTAATTTGAAATTTTGGTAGTGATTATTTTTACTTCTGTTTTTGGGTATCTATTTTCCACCAACTTAAATCTAAAAACGGAAACTGAACGGAATTTAAACCTTTTTTTGGTTCGTAGACTAGTAAAAAAATGTCATTTTTTTTGTAGACCATTGGAGGAAATCAGGTTTTTCTACAGGTTTTTTAGCGTTTTTTTAAAGTTTTCTAGGGTTTTCTACGGTTTTTTAAGTCTTCTAGGGCTTTCTAGGGTTTTTGAGGGTTTTGAGGGTTTTTTAGGGCAAGTATAGAAGGTTAATGTACAAATTTTTTTTTTTTTTAAGTTGTGAATTCTAATGTGGTCATTGTTATTATTCATTTTTTAGGGTTTGTATAGAACAAAAATCATTTTTGTTTTGTTTTTTGTTTTTCTCCCTCTCTCCTTCTCCCTTTCCCTCTTTCTCCCTCTCCCTCTCCCTCTCCCTCTCCCTCCACTCCCCCTCCCTCACTCAATAATAAGTAATTGGAACCGTTAAAAAGATCGATTTTAAGTACAATTCTATAAGTTTCACCTTTGTCCTTCAGAAACTCATTAGTTTTTTTTTTGTGTTTTTGTTTTTTTTTTTTTTTTTCGTGCGAAATTTTATGTCTCGGTGTTTTCGATGGAAAAGTGAAAAGAGGATTACAAAGCCCAAAAATTCATTGTTTTTATAAACTTTATCCTTCTGTAAAAATCTTTTATTTTCACAAAGGTTACTCTTTTTTATATAAATAAAGTTTACTCTTTCTACAAAAATAAAGTTTACTCCTAAAATAATAAAGTTCACTCCTAAAAAATAAAGTTTCCTCCTATATGTTATGCACTTTTCTCATCGTTGTACCACATGTATGTAGACGCAAATCCTATTTAGGGCTTACATGGCTATGGGCCTTTTCCATGTCATTTTGTAGTTTTTAGCGACAAATGCGGTATGAAGGTTTATAAGGTCTACGGCACTGTATAATTGGAAAGGTAAACTTTGATAGGCTTCTTTGTTAATTTGACTGCCCTAAAATAGAGCAGCGACACAGTTCGTGGCACACTCAGTTCTTTGCACACTCATCCCAGCAGCCCACTCTTCACACTCCTCCCTCTCATTCTCCCACTCCTCTCGGTATAATTTGGAGAAACAAAACTACACGGTTTAACAGTAAACGCAAAGAAGAAAAGGTCACATTAGTTCACAATTACACCGCTCGTCGTAATTAGCGTTAAAGATTTATTAGTGTTAATGCGATATTTTAATTAATAATAGAAATTTTGTGCAAGGAGACGTGGCAGGTTGTACTCCACGTCCTTAACTAATGTTGTTAACTCTATTTTGTGATTTTTGGCCAGAAAAAATTGCAACTGAATTAGTGTTATTAGCACTAATAACGATGAGTGGTGTAGGATTTGTTAATAGAGTCTCCTTTATATAACAATATTATATATAGATAGATGGTATTAACTATCTAATTATAACTCTCTCTACGCTCATCATAGTAACTTCGTCCCCTTGCCAGCCATGGTTTAGAGTTTGTGCAAATCACAACCACTCATCATCTTTGATGCCATACAATAGACTATTAATACTACGGATCTTTCCTTAGATATTTCGTTCGGTGCTTTTTGCTTCTTTGGGTGTTTTCGGTTTACTTGCCATCTTTTTGTATTTTCGTTGCTTTTGCCTTGCTTATCCTTTTTGTTTTATTCTCCCCACATGTAGTTTTTCAGTTTTAGCATTGCTACTTCCTTTTGTTCCCATGGACTCAGATGCCACTTAAAACATTTTTTCTCCTTGCACACTTGTTGGATTATCAATCGGAGACCGCCAATAGGAAGGTGAGAATCATGTCTTCCAAAAGTAACCGTTGGATTGACAATCCCACGAGTGTGCACGAAGACAATATGTTCTAAGTGGCGAAAAAAAGTTCAACACTAATAACGATTAGCAGTGTAGTAAAGTACAAAATGGTCAAAGGATTGTTACCGGACGAGCGAGCAGCTACACATGTATTTTAAATGCCGTGAGAGAAGAGTTTTTTGTTGGAGAAAAGGGTTTATTCTGCCTAAGGGTAAGACACTATCTTCTAACCTGCTACTGGTTTTTCAAAAAAGTTAGGGTTTTATTTCACCTAGGTAATACACATACAACAAAGAGAACCTCTAGTCCGGAATTTTATAAACCTGTAATGCTAGTTAAGAGACTTCCTCGCAAAATTTACCTCCCCCTTCAAGTTTCCTAGAGCAAATGAAAGATAGAGCTTTTTACTAGGAAAAAAAAAAAAAACGGGCGGAATTTATTCAAAAGCGCAATGGTAAACCATCTGAGTCCATGGAAACAAAAGAAAGTAGCATTGCAAAAACTGAAAACCTACATGTGGGGGGAAGAAGCAAAAAGGATAAGCAAACCAAAAGCAGCGAAAATACGAAAATATGGCAGGTAAACTGAAAACACCCAAAAAAGCAAAAAACAACAAACGAAACATCAAAGGAAAGATCCAACATCTATCAATAAAACCCCAACATAACTAAAAATCACTTAAGTCCCTGAATTCCGGAGGAGCACGAGGAGGGAGTTCCGGGGCACGTCAACGATCCATAGCTGCAATAGACGATCCAAGGAGGATAGAAGCTTGCACTCGTTGTAGGGCCACAGATACACGTTAACGATAAAAAGAAATACTTGGGGCAAACGCTTTCCAACACTTTTTCTTCCCTTCTCCCTTCCTCGGTGTTTATAAACACTTTTGGAGAGCCTAGTACCTTACTATTAATGGAAATCAGCCGACTTTATTAAAAAGTGCGATGGACACATAATCTTAATTTTAAAAAGTGCGATGGAAAAAACCATTAAGGTACAAAGGGGTTCCAAAAAAAAAGAAGTACACTTGAATACCACAAAAGCCAAAGGAGACTAAGGCAAATATAACAAGTGAAGAACCCAAATCTAACTAGAATATATACCAATGATAACTATACAGAGAGGAAAAACGTACAGTATATGACACCACACAGCTCTAACAAACTAGAGCGCACACCCCCGAAGATCGTGGATGTGGACCGTTGGTGGAAAATTTGGGAGGCCCCTCCTATTATTTACCAACGTGCTTCGTCGTAGAAGGGCCACGGCTGGCGCTCGTTGAAGAGCCACTGATACACGTTGACGGTAAAAAGAACGAGAAGGCTTGAGGGAGGACTCCTTAGACCCCTGGTTTCACATGTAGGTTTCAAATGCTTTTTTGGCACAGTTTAAAGAACCGAAAATTTATGCTGCAAATGGCACAAAGTGGTCCGCAGGGTCTAGGTGAGCGCAATCTCTTTCCTTAAAAGTCGCTGCGTCTTGAGCCGTAACGCCCGTGTATAATGTCGCTCGAGAAGAAACGTGGGTCCTAGTCGAATTCGTGAGGACTGCATCACCCAGAGTCCTCCTAGCCCCATAGAGAAAAAACAAGTCAACCCAAAGACTTTGAAGACCACTAAAATGGGAGTGCGGAGGGAGTATATGAGAAACCTCGCGTTTCACATTGTAGCATGTTTGGTGCCAAATGCAGCAATGGCATCGTGAACCGAATCATGCGCAACATTACTTGAAAATAAAAACTATAACACTAATAACAATTAGTCGTGTACCTGATCGGTACTGAGTTCTACTTCACTTAATCTTTTAAATCCTTCAAGTTAAAATGTGACACGTGTTCCACAGTCGCCCAAAAGTGTACGTTTGTGCTCTCTACTGTAGACAAAGTTCCTTTGTAATGACTACACGACTTATCGTTACTCAAGTTAAGCATTTTGCGAGCAGTCAAAAGCTATTTTTCTCGTCACCTATATCTCTGATTTTCAATTGTGACGGCTCAATCGAAGGGTAAGACCGTCACATTTCGATTGCTTGCCTTAGAAGAAAAAATCTAACGGTCCATCATACTGTTAAACCCTTTTGACTGCTTCAAAAATGTTTAAGCCCTAAAAATGTTTTTCTGATAAAGATGGGCGGTGTACGCGGTTCTCTAAGGTTGATCGTATTTTATTGACAATTTAACGCTCCTACTAAAATTTATCACAGTGTTGAAAATAGGCAGCCGATAACGTCCCACCTTTCCCGATCGGACGGTCGCACCTTAAGCCCGCAAAAAAGAAAAAAACATACCTTTTTGTTTGGTACGAACTCCTTTAAAGGGGATATTTGTGTGTTCATGTGTTAAAGTAAAGGTTTTTCTTTGTCATCTATCTCCGAAATTGATCCAGCAATGATAAATCTTCCGCCATACTAAAAATGTGCAAAAAAACCAAAGTACATTTTGAGTCATATAGAAACTTAGAATGTACTCTGATTTCACGTTGTTACCTTTTCGACCCACTACCACGTCACGTCATTCCAAATCATCTTCAAACTTCTATTGAAAACGACTCGCGAATAGATTATATTAAAAGTAACGGTCGATCGATGAAAACGTTGTCGCACGCGTCACACATTGTTGAAAAAAATTATACGAGCGAGAGTACACACTATTTTTTCCTCGCTCGTCACGCATATGTATATAAAAAATATGTAAGGGTATCTTACCTCCACTCTTATTGATGGGTTTTTTGCAAAAGTCTATGTAGTTATCGTCTTTCCTTCATCTTCTCACTTCCTTTTTTTTTTTATGAAGTACGACAATACTGGTATCAAATGAAACATTTTTTTTTAACACCTTAGTTGTATTTTCATTGCAGTACGAGTAATCAAAGATAAAAAAAAACTAGGGAAGCCATACCAAAAAACTTTGATACTGATGATGTCACAAATGAGCATGATTTCGTAATTTCAAAAATTTTGACGATTTAAAAATGGGTAAACGTATTCTAATCGAAACGCAAATTAAAAAAAAATATATTAAAAATGAAAAAAAAAATATGGTTTTAACAAAAGCAAAATTTAAAATACCACAAAATAAACATAGAAAAATGTATTGTCTTTTTATTCTATTTCTTTATTTGTTGGAATCTTGGATTTTAAAGGACCACTGGAAAATAACGGATTTTAAAAGACCAGTAAAAAATTATTGCACTTGTATGGATTATAAATACCATTAAGAAATAATTGGCATTTTTTCATTTGTATTTTATGTTTTTTCATTGATATTTTTTTACCTGTGTTTTTTTTCCATTTTCTTTTAATTCTTTTTTTTTTCCAAAATCAAAAAACTTTAATTCGTTCAAAAAAAAGGCTAAAAACTATGGTATTTTTCACCATAAAAAAAAAACCAACAACAAATATAATACAAAGATTCCAATTTTATTTCTTTCTTTCTATGGTTTTTTTATTTTATTTTTTTGGTTTTAGACTAAAAAACGAACACTTCAGATACTATTGCCAAAAATTATTACATTTTTACAAATTTTTGCACATTTTATTACAATTTTTACATAGTATTTGAGATTGTTGCATATTTTTTGATCTAAAAAACAATTATCTTAGTATAAAACTATTTACACGATCTTTGTCAAATTCTCTAAATTGTCGTTTTTGTCAACAACTTTTTCTTTTGCTTACATACTAAAAAGAAAAATAAATCCCACAATGTTAAATTACTAACATATCACATATAACTAATAAAAGCTAAAATTTGGATTTTTTTTTTCTATGTACATACATAAATATAAATATTTATAGGTACATATTTATAGGTACATATTGTTAAGATTTCTGCGTCCATTTTCAGCGAAGGACCAGAAAGTCAAACATGGTCAAAGTTACGTGAGAGATAAGTTACGAGAAGTTACGTGAGAAAGTATACGTGTGAGAATGAATCGGGAGTCATTGTTAGGTATATGCGGTTGAATAGATCGATAAGATGAAATGCGTGTATGTAGGCGGTGAAGGTTAATTTAGTGGCGTCAGGATTTTGGGTAAGCAATGTTTTACTTGTAAAGATGCGGTAAGTCAAGTTGTCGAGATTTTGATAAATGTCAAATAGTCGATGCGACCGTTGATTGGGTTACGTGGGTCCAAGTTAGATTGTCTTCTGGTGTGATACAAAGTGGCGTAGGACTTACGTCGCCTCCCATGCAAATATTTCGTGCTCACGTTGAAATTAATGTGATGATCTCTTGAATGATTCTCTCCGCAATTTTTCCCTGTTCTTGGTTTACTGCGAGTCTTATTTTGTAGTGTCATGTTTTATCTTCGCTAACGTTGATTAAATAAGCGCTGGCTTTCGTATAGAAGGTGTTTTCCTTAAACTGCGCGTAATTTCTCGATCACATGGCCTCTTGTAAAATCTCGACAGCGTATATATTTAAAATTAAATGAAATATATGGATAAAATGATAAAAAACTAATAAAATATGATTATTTTCATTGGATATTTTCAAATTATTAAAAAAAAAAAAAAAACTTTTCACAAAAAATAAAAATCTAATTGGTTTTTGGCGGATAAAAATCTGAAAAAAACAAAAATGACCTTACAACAAAAAAAACAAAATTTAACAATTTATTTTTCAATTGAATAATAAAAAAATGCAAAAAATAAATTAAAAAAAAGTAAAAAACTTCATAAAGTAACCAAATATTCGAAAAACTCATTTGTCTCGTCTTCTTATTCCACTTTCTCCTCCTCTCTCTTGTTCCCTCGCTCTTCATTTACCACCTGTATCTTGTCCTCTTATTCTACTTTCTCCTCCTCTCTTTTGTTCTCTCGCTCTTCACTTACCACCTCTCTTGACTCCACTCTATCTTCCTCTCTCGCCATCTTTTATTCTACTCTGTCTTCCTCTTCCGCCACTTTTTCACTTACCACATCTTTCTTACTCTATTTATTTTCCTCTCTTGCCACCATTTTGTCGTTCAATGCCTTTTCGACTCTCACTTCCTCTAGAGAACCCTTCACTCTCTTTTCCTCTCGACCTTCTATTCTATCACAAATAGCATACAGAATGTTCTTTCCACTATTTTTCTCTTCCTCTAAGTAAAAAAAAAGTAAAGACAAGCAAAATGAATGAGTGTGGGTATTTTATGTCTAAACGTGTGGGTATTTTTTGTTTAAATTTTTGTTATGTCCAAATTTCATCTTTTTGTTTCTGCTAGTTTGAAAAAGATTTAGTTTCATCAATATTGTCTCTTCGTATATAGTTTGAGTTACATCAAAAATTCAAAATAAATTACTAATTTTGTTTCTGTTAATTTTTTTAAATTCAAAATTAATTACTAATTTTGTTTCTGTTAATTTTTTTAGCTCTAAATATTTTGAAGGTGTTGATTTTTTTTTATATATGTTAATGTAGTTTGAATGTGCTTAAAAGTGGGCAGTGCAAATAATTTTTTGTTATTTTTAAAAAAGTTTTCTTTGAGAATTTATTAAAATTTTAAATTTATTTTTAAATTTTATTACAATAAACAGATCACTTTCACGTTTTAACAAAAATGGCGGAGAATGAAAATAAAACTATACAAATACTAATAAACGACCCTCTCTCTCTCTTTCTTAGTCCTTAAAAAAACATGTAAAAAAAAACTGCAAAAATGGCAATTTAACTTATAAAAAATAAATTTATGAAAAAAATAACAGAATGTCTATAATTGCAGGGAATAAACAGATTTGAAAGAAGAAATTGAACGTTTACGATTCAAAAAATAAAAACAAAATATTGTCAATCATGGAAATTTGGAAAAAGACAAAAGTTTGTCAAGGGAATAAACTGTTTTATGAGGAAAAGGTTTTGAGAGGACTTGAGGAGGACCTTTTTTCCCCGAAGTTTTGGATGATGAAGGAAATATGAAAAAATAACACGTGAAAATAAATTATAAAAGGTCGAACAGATGTGAAAAATAGTTTCAAAATAGCTGAAAATTAGTTGAAAAAAAGTGAAAAAAGTGAAACAGTCAAAAAAGTCAAAAAAGTTGAAAGTCAAAGACAAAAAAATAATATGGGAAGTTAAGATTTTTTTACGAATTTTTTTTAGTGTTTTAGAAAGTCTTTTAGAGTGTAAATAGTTTTATGAAGTTTTTTTTTTTTAGGGAGAGGGTTATTTTGTTTTATTTAAATAACTTCTTGAGATGTTTTTTTTTCAGTTGTCTCTTTTAATATAGGGGGGAGAAAGACAGATAAAAGAAAAGGGAGAAAAACTGAGAGTGATAGACAGAAAGAGAGAGAGGGAGAAAAGAAGTGAAGGAGACTTTTAGAATGTTTTTGAGTTCTTTGATGTTAATTGTTATTTTTAGAAGAGATAAAGAGGGGAATTTTATAATATTCTCATAATATTTGTTTAATTTGTGTGTCTTCACAATTTTGAATGTTAATCGTTGCATGAAAAAGAGTTTATTTTTAATGGCTAATAAAGGTTATGAGATTACAACACTTCTTTTAGAAATATTACAAAGAAGTCACTTTCAAACTTAAATGAAATCTTATTAGTACAAAAAAGAAAAAACAAAGGTAGAATAAAAAAATAAATAAAAAAAAAAAAAAATTAAAAAATAAAAAAATAAACAAAAAAAAAAAAAAATAAATAAATAAACAAATAAAAAAAAAATAAAAAAAACAAAGAAACAAATAAAGAAACAAATAAAGAAACAAACAAACAAACAAACAAACAAGCAAACAAACAAACAAACAAACAAACAAACAAACAAACAAACAAACAAACAAACAAACAAACAAACAAACAAACAGACAAACAGACAAACAAACAAACAACTTTACACAACTTTATTAAAATATAATTTTTTAATTTTTCAAAATTAATATGTGAAGTTAACGATGTTATTTTTTAAATTTTCAAAATTAATTTGTTAAGTTAATGATGTTAACTTTGTTATAAGAAACACATCGTTGAATACTTTAATTGCAATATATAAAAAAAATAAAAATTAATAACAAATATTATTAGTTCGTTACTAGTTTTGTTTTTCATTCATTTTAATTTAAAATGAAGTAAGTCTTCAATAAAATTTAATTTTTGGATAAATATACAAATTTTTAATAAAAATAAATGATGATACTAACATTTACAAAAATACCTTAACATATCATTGACAAAAGTTTTTTCTTTTTTTGCTTTATTTATTTATTTTTTCTAGTAGGTTTTTTTCATTTTTTTCTTTATTTTTTTCTTTAATTTTTTTTTCTTTATTTTTTTATTTTTTTTTTATTTTTGTTTTGTTTTTTTTTTCTATTAGTATTTTTTTTATCGTTTTTTTTTTTTTTTTTTTTTTAATTTATATTTATGTTTTTACTTTACTTTACTTTACTTTTTTTTGTTTTATTTATTAAAGTTTTTCTATTTAAAATAAAAATAAAAATAAAAAATAAGGAAAATTAACAATAAAGAAAAAAACAACAATTAAAAAAACACTATTAAAAAAAACATAAAAAAATAAAATAAAAATCGTTTATTATCGTTTTTTTACCTTTTTTTTCTTAAATTTTTTTATTTTTTATTTTAAATTGAATAATACAAAAAAAAATCAAGAAAAAGTGTTTCCTTTATTTTTTTTTTTTGATTTTTTTTGTCTTCATTTTTTTGATTTATTTTATTATTTATTTTCATCTTAGCTTATCACTTTCTCTATCTATGCTGTCATTTCCCACCCAACAAGAAACTCTAACACCCTTTCACCCTCATGCTATCTTTCCTCATGCTATTTTTTTTATTTGCGAGGAAACACATTTTTACTCTCATGCTATCCTTTCTCATGCTATCATTTTACCCTCATCTTATCTCTCTTTATGTTATTTCTTTTATTGGCGAGGAAACACCCTTTTACCTTCATGCTATCTCTTCCCATGCTATTTCTTTTGTTGGCAAGGAAGAAAGACAGTGAGGTACAAATTTAAGACAACGAAGTACAAATTGTTAAGACATATCTTATAGTCTTTTTCTTTTCCATAATGTCATGATGTTGTTGGCAGTATTTTCTTATTGTTGCAACAAAATGACATGATTAACTTTTTTTTTTTATTTATAGAGCAACAAAGTGTGGTGAAATCTTTAAGAAACAATAATATTAATGGTCTCTCTTTTGCACGTTTCTTTTTTGCAGGCGCAACAGATGTAGTAATATTGGGTTAGCGTGTTATGTGACATTCATGATGATTAGTGATGTAGCACAACTGGCTTTCAGATTTCTAGGTGAAAAAGTTTCTTGTTTCATTTAATTTGTTGCGCCTCGTGTTTTGTTGAAACATTATAAGTAAATGTAGCGGTAAAACTTAAGTTGTTGACAACTTTGGGGATACTGTTGTCCCTTGCCCTCAAAAAGTAATTGTCATGAGCACTTTCGAGACCCTTCGTTAAATTATTTAATTACAATGTATGAAAAAAATAAAAATTAATGAAAAATATTATTAGTTAATTATTACTTTTGCTTTTCATTCGTAAGTCTTCAGTAAAATTTAGTTTTTAGATAAATATAAATAATTTTAATGATGATAATGATAATGCTTAACATTTACAAAAATAACTTAACAAATCATTGACAAAAGTTATTATTTTTCTTTTTAAAACGCATTAAAAAAAATAGCAATTACTTTTTTTTTCTTTATTTACTTATTTTCTCTAATACTGTTTTTTTTATCGTTTTTTGTATTCTTTTTTATTCTTATTTTTTTTGTTTTTTTTTTTAACCTTACTTTCATTTTAAAAAAAAAAAAAAACGATAAAAAAAACGCTATTAGAAAAAAAAAATAAGCTAAAAAAAAAAAGTAAAGTAAAAATGAAAATAAAAAATAAAGAAAAAACGAAATAAAGGAAAAAAATAAAGAAAATGTTTTTTTTAGCTTTATTTTTTTATTTTAGAAAACGATAAAGTAAACGCTATTATAAAAAAAAATTCTTTTAATAGAAAAAATATAAAAAAAGCAAAAAAAATGTTTTCTTTATTTTTTTTTATTTTTTTTTTCATTTTTTTTTTTTTTACATTACTTTACTCTTTTGTTTATGTTTTTTTTTTTTTTTTCTAATTTCCGTTTTTTTAAACGTTTTTTTTTGCTTTACTTTTTTATTTTTTTAATAATTTGTTTTATTTTTTCTAGTGGCGTTTTTTTTATCTTTTTATTTAATTTTATTTTTTGTTTTTTTTATTTTTTATTTTTATTTTTACTTTAAACGGTAAAAATAAAAAAAAAGCAAAAAAACATTTTCTTTATTTTTATTCTTTATCTCTTTTTTTTTTATTTTATGTTTTTATTTTTACTTTATTTTATGTTTTTTAATTTTTTCTTAATTTTTTATTTTTTTTTCATAGCGTTCTTTTTATCTTTTAAATAGAGAAAAAAAAAAAACAAAAAAGATAAAAAAACACTATTAGAAAAAATAAAGAAATAAAGGAAAAAAAAATGAAGAAAAAAAAAAAAAAAAAATAAGGAAAAAAAAAAGTTAAGCAGTAAAAATAATAAAAAAATAAAGAAAACAATATTAAAAAAAAAATGTTTTTTTTTTAATGTATTCTAAAAAGAAAAATAGTATTTTTTGTCAATGATATGTATAGTTATTTTTGTAAATGTTAAGCATATCTGTAAATGCGAAACATCATCATTAAAAAAAATTATTGAAGATTTACTTTATTTTACATAAAAAAATGAAAAACAAAAATAGTTAGTAACTAACAATATTTGTCATTCATTTTTATTTTTTTGAATTAAAAAATTTAACAAGAGGCATTCTTTAAGAAATTTAAAATGTTTTAATTTTGAAAATTTAAAAAGTTCCACCTCATTAAATTTATGTAAAATATGTCATATGTTATCATGCTATATAATGTTGTTATGATTAAAAAAGAGAGGTGGTAAAATAAGAAGGTTTTTCTAAAAGAATAGAAAGTGAAAGAAGCAAAAGAGGTAAGAGAAGTCATAAATAAGGAAAACAAAGTGGAAGAAAGAGAAATATTAATTAAAAAGTGAGAGGACAATAAAAAAAAAGAAGAAAGTGAAAAAAGATGCCAATATTTTTCTTTTTTTCTTTTTTATTTGAGGAATGAAATGACAAGAAAAATGAATAAAAAAAGTCAAAAGAAAGTGATATCTTTTTTTATTTTTATTTCTTGCCTTTTCGTTTAGTTAAAAAAATAGAACAAAACATTTAAAATTTGGAAATGGCGAAATGTGTTCATTAAAAAAGTCACATTATTATTGCGTTAAAGTAAATGAAAAAATGAAATAAAAATGGAGTAAAAATTAAAAAAAATAGTAAAAAAATTATGTAAGTGAAAAAAAAAATCAAACGAAAAATACAAATATAAATAAAACATAATATATTAAAAAATGAAAAATTAGATAAATAATAAATAATAAAAAGAGATAAAATAAAAGAAAGGCAATTAAAAAAAATGTGAAACGAGAATATAATCTATAAGTTTTTTTTTAAATACTTTATTTTTTTTCAAAAAATTAATAAAAAAAACTGGTCATGTTATAAAAACCATCACACTTTCATTCGTCAAAATTAGAATTGGACTCGAATTGATTGACTGTGATTGATTTTTTTTGTTTATTTTAATTTTTTTGTATATTTTTTTGCGTTTTTTTATTACGTTCAAAAAAAAAATATATACATGTAGAAAGTAAAGGCATGGTGGGCGAAAGAGAGAGATATTGGAAATAGATATCCAAGATGAAAGAGAGAGCAACCATGACAAAGAAAAATAAGGAAGCAAAAGATAAAACAAAAGGAGACAAGAAGAATACAAAATGAGAAGCACAGAAGAAGAATACAAAAGGAGAAGCACAGAAAAGAAAAAGTCTTCTTATTATAATCGGTGGATTTGAATGTACAGAAATGAACAAGCTAAGTACTAAACTTAACTCTAAATTTAGAGTGGACTAGATACACGCCGTCCACAAAAGAATCGAAGCCGCAAAGTACAAAAAGGTATAACTAGTGACGGCCAATGACAAAGTCAGTGGACGACAAAGTAAAGGACAAAAATAATATTTAGTACAAGGAATCTAAAATGAAAGAATCATTAATCTACAATAAATATTGTGAAGGTACATTTTGACGTATGCGTAAACAAGTGCGCGGACGTAATTAACGATAATAATGTTTCACTTAGCTAAAAGAAAAAATGAGTACAATGATTACAAAGTGTGCTCGGATAGTCAAAGGGTAATCCGTACACGAACAAATAGACCGACGTAAAAAGACGTGAAACGACACTACAATATTCAAAATAGCGTACGCACAGTTACACATTTGAAAATGACAACTCACTATTTACATATCTGAAATTGTACTTCAACACTCCCTCTCAATTATAGTTGTGAAAATGGGAAAATGATTGAAAAAGATATATGTAGGAAAAGGTTAAAGGCAAAAAAGTGAGCCTTGAATAAAAAAATCTCTTCATAATATTGAAATTTGATCTATAAGAGAATTTCAACGATAAAATATGAGGAAGTGGGATAATTTGGAAAGTGTTCATTGTAGAATCCAAGTGAAAATAGTTTGTCCAAAAAAAAATCTCTATGATTGAGAGGGGAGAGGTATTTTTAAAATTTTCGTAGAGGAAACATTATAGGTGGAATTTAAGAATTACAAGATGGAAATGGAAACGATGGAGTTAAAAGATGTGAAAAACAAAAAAAAAAGATAATGTTGATAGAAAAACGAGAAATGAGTAAGTTAAAGCAAGGGTCATATGTTGATGAATATAATGACAAACATAAAAAAAGAGTTAAAAAAGATGTTGAGGGAATCAATAAGAGAAAGAAGGAGAGAAAATGATTCGAAAGGAAAAAAAATGTGGAAAACAAAATGGCCCAATGGTTTGATCGTTTTTTGTGTTTAGTTTGTGGTTTATAAATGTGGGATAAAAAATAGTTGTGTAAAAAAAAACATCAAAAGTTACATTTAAACAAATGGAAAAATAGAAAAAAAATGGTGTGAAAAAAAAAAAACAATATTGGGGAAGATGGGAGAATTAAAGTGTCAAACATAAAGACGATGATTGAAAAGGGTTAAAGGAAGTGTAAAATGAGTCAATGTGAAAAAAAAAAAGTGATAGAAAAATGATTCCAAAACATAAGGGCCTCTATAGTGGCTAAATGAGAATGTGGATGGTAATAAGAGAATTTTAGTGGAATACAAAAAGAAAGTCACAAAAAATCGAGAGCAATACTAAAATTTAGTGAAATGCAAAACACGAATTCACACCTAGAAATGCATGTAAATACTCCCTCTCATTTCTAGGAGTGAAAAATGAAACCATAAAAAAGTAAGAGAAAAAAATAGAAAAAAACAAAAAAAAATAGTGCGTTACTAGAATTGTATTGTAGTTATTCTCTTTCAGTCAAAAAAGAGAAATGAGAGAAAAGTGAACGAGGAGTAAAATTATGAACAAATGAGCAAAAAAAAATGTCAAATAAAAGTTCAAAAAAAATGAAATTGGGAAGAAAGGAAATCTAGCAATGACAATAGATTGGAATGTATAGTAACAAGGGGGGGAAAGGTCTTGCGACATTTAGAAAAAGAAATGAAAAGTGTTTTTTTGAGAGAGGAAATGTAAGAGTCATTATAGGTATCAAGGTATAGTGCAAAGTGGAGTTAATAAAAAAAAAAAACAAAGTAGAAAAGAAAAGAGAAATTGAAAGAAAGGGTTCATGTGTCTATTATTGTAAAGATGTGAGAGTATGAAAGGATTGAAAAGATTTTTGCAAAATAGACGATGGTAAAAGAAGGTTAACAACAGAGAAAAAATGAAAAGAAAATTTGGTCAATAAAAGCAAGATGAAAATATTTTATTTTTTTGGTAAAAATTATAAGTATGAAAAAATGAAAAAAGAAAAATAATGTTCGACGAAATGCAAAAAAATGGGGGAATGAAAAAATCTCAAACTAAAGGAATAAAGTAATAGTGGTGGGTAGAAAGAAAGAAAAAAAAATGGAAGCTTTTTCAAATGTGGAAGAGAAAAGAGAAGTCGTTTCCAGCTGGTGCTCCAATAAAAAGAAAAAAATATCTCTAAAATGAGAGAGTGGTGGATAGAGGTCAAAGTGGAATGTTAAGGGGATCTTCGAAGACAAAACTTCTAGTACTTCAACACACCGAAAAGACCTCTAAAATGCCAAAATTAGGGATAAGATATAATAATTTTTTAAAGTAACGTGGTTGGTGGAGTAGAAAAAAACGGAATATTGGGGAAATTTGGAAGGGAGTATGGAAAAAGTCCATCCAATACTCCAATAAACCGAAAAGATGTCCAAAAAAGGTAACATGGCGGATGGAGGATGGAATTAAATGTTAAAGGATCTTCAAAGACAAAAGTTTAGGTACTCTAACACTCAAAGGAGGCCTCCAAAATGCTGAAAATAGAGATAGACAAAATCAGAATGTTGAATAGGTTAATAGGAATATATGCATATGTGTGTGTGTGTGTGTGTGTGTGGATGTTGTGTTTTTGTGTGTGGTGAATATATGTATATATATGTATATATATATGTATATATATGTATATATATGTATGTATATATATATATGTATGTATATATATTATGTATATGTATATGTATATATATATATATATATATATATACATATATATATATATTAATGGAAGATAAATTTTCGAATAAATAACTTTGGGTGCTCCAACAAGCGAATGACCCTCTAAAACCGAAAAATAATAGAATGGCGAAGGAATCCAAAAATGGTAGAAAGGAAGAATAAAACTTTTTTCATTTTTTTTTTTCTAAAAAAAAATCAAAAATTATAAAAATATGGCATTTAAAAAGCCAGAATGGAAAAAAAAGGAAAAATGGGAGGGCTGAAATTGTAATCTTTAACAAATGTCTCGAAAATAATTTGTTTCAAAAATAAATATTTGCCCAAAAAGGAAAAACGAATTGGAAAAGATAAGAGCAAAGACATTGCACAGATGACAAGCATGGTGTGGCCCACAACCTGTAGAAGGTAAAGGCATATTGGGCGAAAGAGAGAGATATTGGAGAAAGATATCCAAGACGAAAGTGAGAGCAACTATGACAAAGAGGAATAAAGAAGCAAAAGATAAAACAAAAGGAGACAAGAAAAATACAAAAAGAGAAGCACAGGGAAGAAAAAGTCTTCTCATTATAATCGATGGATTTAAATGTACAAAAATGAACAAGCTAAGTACTAAACCTAACTCTAGATTTAGAGTGGACTAAGTACACGTCGTCCACAAATGAATCAAAGTCGCAAAGTACAAAAAGGTATGACTAGTGACGGCCAATGACAAAGTCAGTGGACGGCAAAGTAAAGCACAAAAATAATATTTAGTACAAGGAAAATAAGATGAAAGAAATCATTAATCTACATAAATATTGTGAAGGTACATTTTGACGTATGCGTGGAAAAGTGCGCGGACGTAATTAACGATAATAATGTTTCACTAAGCTAAAAGACAAAATAGGTACAATGATTACAAAGTGTGTTCGGATAGTCAAAGGGTATCCGTACACGAACAAATGAACCGACGTAAAGAGACGTGAAGCGACACTACCATATTCAAAATAGCGGACACACAATTATACATTTGAAAAGTACAACTCACTATTTACTTAACTGAAATTGCACTTCAACATATATATATATATATAATTTAATTTAAACTTTTGGTTTATCTTTTAATTGGCTCTAATTTTTTTATATTATTTATGTTTTGTTTGTATAATTTTTTGTTTTTTTTTATTTTATTTTTTTAAAAAACAAAAATCATTATTATTTATGTTTTGTTGTATATTTTCTTGTTTTTTTTTATTTTATTTCGTTAATTTTTTTTAATTAAATCTTTTTTTTTTTTTTAAACCCTGTTCAAACTTTTTTGTTTGTATTTTTTGACTATTTTGAGAAAAAATGTATTTATGAGATTTTCATTTGTCTCTTTTCGGATAGCATTTGGGTGTTTTCACCCTTTTAGTACTTTTATTCTTTTCATTTCCTAAAATTGCAATTTTTTAGTTTATATTTTTTTTTTCGTTTTTTTTTTAAGTTTAAAAAATTTAAATTGGATTATATATTGAAAAATTAAAGTAAAACACATGAAATATTTTTTTTTTAAACTTTTGAAGGAAAATTTATCAATAAATCATTTAAAAAAATCAAGAAAAATAATAAAATAAACTTACCTCAAAAATAAATAAAAAATGATGGTGTTTAAAAAAAAAAAAAACAATGAAAACTCAAGTTTAAGTATGATTTGGTTTCCAATAAATATTTTCAAATTTATTGTTTAAAAAATTGAAAAGTAGTAAAAATCCTTTAAAGATATTTAGTTTATACTTAAGCATTAAATTCGAAAAATAGTTTTGAAATTAAATACAAAAATAACTATTGAAAAACAACAAAATACACTTTTAAATTTTTTGACTTTTTTATTTATTTTAAGCATTAAATAAACATTTAAAAAATAATAATAAATAAAATAAAATAATAATTACTAAAAAAATAGAATTTATTTTTTAATTTTTAGATAAACTTGTTTATTGAACTAGTCGAAAAAGACGTAGATGCTTCGTCGAAAAAGAGAGAAATAATCAACAATTTTAAGAGAAATTATTTAAACAACACACACTTGTTTATTTTACAACTTTTACATATTTGAAAAAATCTTAAAAAAAAGAAAGTAAAACCCTAAACATCTACGATATCACAAAAAACTCGACGACTACAACCATCGTTGTTTTTGTAGACGTCTCCAATTGTCAAGATTTGTACCAGTCTACAACCATCACAAGTTATAGTGACGTCTACAACCATCACGGTACAAGTAACAATTCTATATTTGCACATTGAAAACGATTTGCAAAAAAGTACAAATAATCTCTGTTAAAATCCAAATTCATGTTTCAAAGTTTTGGTTACTTGGGCACACAACGTTAGTTTTTGGTTATTCAAAATAGGTACTTGGAGTACTCTTTAGTCAATCCCTAATATGAAGTACGCCGTATACCGTTTTTAATGTTATTTTTTTTTTGCTACTTAAAACACCTCTCATTTGTGCACAACTATTGGGTTTTCGATTAAAGACAGCCAACGAGAAGGTGCAAATCGTACCATATAAACCTTTGGACTCACAATTCAATGTGTGCACAGAGGAAAGATTAATAAGTGGTGAAAAAAACATTAACTGTTAGGATATTGGGTGAATTGGTGGACTGGCCGAATTCACGTCTTCATTAAGTTTCACTTTAGTTCAGTTTGAATTTGTGTTACAATTTATTTAATGTTCAATTTGCATCGGCAATTAAGACTTTGTTACGTTTTGTTTATGTTTGAGTGTTTATTACGTAACTATATATTCGTGTCATTTGGTATTGTACAGTTGACAAATCATTTAGTACCTAAGATCGTGTACGATGTTTAGGTTCAGCGCACGATTAAGTTTGGCGTGCTAATGTTTATTAGGCGCCCACTTTTGGTTTTGGCGCCTATGTGTCTATTCAATGTGAGTGATGTCAACGTGAAGTTAGTGAAAGAAGGCGCCTATGTGTACAATCGGCATGAAGTTAGTGGAAGATTTCGTGCACACTAAGTAATCCTTTCAACTCTTATTTAAAGAGAAGTATGAGTCACAAAAAAGAATGCGTATGAAAAAGTGGTGCATTAGAGTTCTGTTTGAGAAGAGTAAGGAAGAAGTAAGTGAGAGAAGTGAGAGTAAGTGTTTGAGTGAGAGGAAGAGATGTGAGTGAGTAAGCATAGGAAAAAGAGAGTTAGTAATGGAATAGCTTTCGTTCGAATAAAAGTATATTTGGTCGATCTACTTCATTGTGAGATTGTGAAACTGTTTTGTTAAGCTTCCGTTGTGCATGTTATTTTTGTCTTTTTTGTTTTATGAAGTGCAACAATACTATCTTTATCATTAACACTGATAACGATACATGGTATAAATTCGACCTTGTTTTAATGAAAGTGATTGTAGTATTAAAGCGCGATGTAAATAAACATTAAATTTGATACGTTGTCCAATGGTACACTGGTAACTAAACATAAAGCTTGAGCGATCCCTATTTGTGAACTAACAAGATGTACTCTGTTGCTTAATTGGTAATATATTTATTTACATAATTTATGGAAGTCGTTAGTAAATTGTTTTATAGTTTTAGGAAAGTGTTATGCACACTTTTTGACTCGCGTCTACACCGTGAGTCGCTATTAGCGTTAAGAAATAATTAGAGTAAAAAAACAATTAGTGTTATTAATTATAATTTGGGTTTAAGGTTACAAAAAACAATTTACTCTCATTTAATCATAACTCTAATTTGAGTACATTTTCCCCACAGCGCAGTTGTAGCCCGTGTTCACATAGACCACTTTTGAACATATGGGAACACGTTCGAGTGATTTTCCGCCGTTTTTATCACTGGGAATCAGATTTGGGTGCGCTTTTTTGTGTCGACGCACTCACTTTCGCATGTCGACGCCTTTATCTATCACACTTTTTGTACAATTATATAAACTAACGAGCAATTCTAGCACTGATTGTCGCATTTCGTACACTACACTATTTCAAAACTTTCCAAATTAGAGTTACGAACGCTAATTCGACAATACCTTTATTAACGTAAAAAAACAATCAAAGTTATTAATTCTATTTTAGGTTCGAGGGTCAAAATTTGGGGTCACCGAATTAGCGTTATTAACGCTAATAACGATTCAAGGTGTAACTTGCATTGACAATTTTATTATTTGAACCCATTTATTTTGCTCTAAGGGTGACGTTCCATCAGACGAAAAGTGGCGTAGTTTACAGAAATTCACGACTCTCCGTACCAAATCGTACCGCCTATTTTGTTTTTATACGAAAAACAACATTACAGAGAATTTTGCAGATACTCTCCAAAGGTCTTGGAGGAAATATTGGCCGTCGGATGTTCACCTGCGAGGAGTTCGCTTCATTTTTTTCTATAACTGCCAACCCACCTCCTCGAGACACGCTGGACGATTAAGCTACATGTCACGATGCACAACCAACGAAAAATCTTAAGATTTGCAAATGACACGCGCTTTCCAAAATACAACCAAAAATAAAAACGAAATTTCGTAACATTCCTTCGTCACGCTATTTTCGTTAACTTTTGTTCGTCACACTATTTCTCTCAAAGAACATTCGTTATGTTCGAAACACAAACCCTAAAAAACATAGTTCAAAAGTAGGTGACCGTACGCCCATACAATATGCCTATTGTATGCAAAACATACAATATGGCCTTAAGACCCATATTGTATTGGCCTCAAAATGAAATAAAATAGTAACAAGGTTGAGTTGCACATGGATCGATAGAGAATTAAACGTCATGTCTAAATTTGAAAAAAAAATAGGACAAAAAAATATTTTTCGGTGAGTTTTGAGCTACTTTTTATTTAAACCGTCAGATTCAAACGATCTGACGGTCGTTGATGAAGTTAACGATCTAAGAAGATCACATGAAAAGCCCATAACACAACTTTCGATAGGACTATCGTCAGATTCGGACGATCGGACGGTCGCTGATGAAAGTAGCGATCTGAGAAGATCACATGGAAACCCCGTAACACAACTTACGCTAAAGGCGGCCTACAAAAGGCCTACCAAAAAACGCCTACTTTTGAACTATGCTAAAAAATGAGCTGACGTAGCGTCTGCAAAAAGTACAAAAGTTCTATCGTATGATGATTTCGTTACGCACGTACATGGTACGCAAGTGAAGATTTGAAGTTAAGTTTGTCGGTGCTAAAAATATGAAAGATATTCACTATCGGATCGTAGATTGCATGGCGCCAGTCAATTAAGAACACGTGGTTTACAGACTCTACGAGATGGAACATCGGACTCAATCGACCCGGTCTGTAGAGTTGGCCGTACGGTTCCAGAAACGTCTGATGGAGCTTCACCCTAATATTGCGAGTTGCAGACATATTTGAGAAGTCGTGCGGCATACGCGGAGTACAACTGCTCCTACTGCATATAGCGTTTCCAATTGTTTTCGCACGTTTTCAACTACAGTTTTATACGTGAGTCAATTTTCGTCTAACAGAATATCCACAGCCGTAAATAGCGTAAATACAACGTCATAGAACTGCCGGAAGTGCAGTTGTCACAAATCCTAAGAGAGCTCCCATTGGCTTATTTAGTGCCGACCGCAATTTGACTGACCGATTAGCATCCACCAGAATTGTTAACAATGTTCTGAAACAAAGTCAGCCGTTATTATTTCTGGGGTGTCGGCAGGGGTTCTGTAAACAAATAATCAGCAGTCAGCCGACAGGCCTATGCAGAACCGGGGCTACTGGCTAGTCATCAGTAGTCCTGCCTCGTTTCGCGCACCCGATAGGTTTTACTGGGGACGGCTTCACGTAGCGCGACAAATATTTCGTACATGAAGTTGTGCATCTTTTGTTCTACGATCACAATATCTGTATGGCTTCTAGCGAAAGACGAGACTTCATATCTTACGTTTTGTCGTGTTCGCATTAAATGCACCATTTTATAAGATCGAGGATTTTATTCGTTCATTCCGATTCGTCCGAATATGGTTCAACTCGGGGCCCGCCAATGAACATAGATGTGAACGGACAAAAGTCGTCGAAAGGGCGGCCACGATGGTGACTTTAGTACGGAACATACGATTTGCATTTGAGCTGTACGAAATGGAGGTTTCCGATTTCCCGCCCTACTTTCGCGCTGAATTGGCGTGTAGGTTTGGATATGCTCGTAGTAGGTTCGTTTATTGCCTCCGAATTCCTAGGGACAGGTAAATGCCGTCCGATCGATATTCTGACGCAATCTACGCGCGCTTCAGTTGCGGGGTCCCAGATTCTCCTTCCCCGAACTGTGATGTTGTTTCGTATACTGGAAACGAACCTTTTTTGACAAGACAATCCTAACCGTACTTTGGTAACATTGTCACGAGAAATCCAAAACCGACATTTCTGCACCGACACCGACATTCTGGTGGTTATGCCACATCATGTCTGAGAATTTGACGCTTAGTTTTCTTGAGACCCCTTCTTCCCTCAAAATTGTCGTTATCTTGCGCAGTCCACTGCAACAACATTGTGCATCGTTATTAGTGTCAAGGTTTAAATAGTGTAGAAGTAAATTTACCGTAATTGATGCTAATTAAGAATTTGTTTTTTTTTTTTTAAAAAGGTGTATTCTAATTTCGGCGTTAATGCTAATTTGGAACAGCAAAAATGGAAAATTTTATGTACGATTATACACACTATTATATGTATTCGTACAAAATATTAGAAATCGTACTCTGTCGTGAAATTTAAATATCCGTACATGTAAGACTACTGTACTGTAGTTTACGTGTCAGACCAATCCCGTTTTTTGAGCGCACGTTCCTATGCGTGCGCGTCTGATATAACTCATTTTTTGTAAAATTTTCACTTGAAAAGGTACATTTATGTACGGTTGACATCGACCGTACACCATACTATTTAGATGTTATTGTACTTTCGTTTTTTTACGCTATTTTGTACGAAACCTTAATTATCGTCAAGGAAAAATTAAAATCATGTATCCTATTTAGGGAAAAAAATCAAAATTTTAAGAACCCAAATTAGAGTTGTTGACACTAATAACGATTCGCGGTGTAGTGTGCCACTTCGATTGATTCCTTTTCTTCTTCACCGTACACTGCGATCAACATTATCTGAAAGTTTAAAGTCTAAAACTTTTGTGCGAAGATAACCGTGAAAGTTATGAACTACACCGTGAATCGCTATTAGCGTAATGAAATAGATAGCGTAATGAAACAATTAGCGTACTTTACGGTAAATTGTGTTTTTTCGGGTACACCATGATACTAATTTATCATGTACTCTAATTTGTAAACTGCTTCGTAAAAAATTTCGGCACATAATATGTCCACGCTAAAACATGTAGATGTACGACATTGTTCAAATCGTGCGCCGTCGCGTTTTTTTGACATCTGCGTATGCCGGAAAATATTTACGCAATTATATATTATTGTATTTTCTGTACTTTCAAATTTAAAAGGTACGGAATAGTACAGATCTGGCAGTCCGTACACAATACTATTTAAAAGTACACTAAATTACAGTTATGAACCGCATTGAGCGGGGTACCTCAAATAACGAGCAAAAACATTTAGCGTACTTTATTCTATTTGAGAATTTGCCCCAAAAAAAGGGGTACCCCAATTAGCGTCATGTACGCTAATAGCGATTCGCGGTGTACAGTACAGTACCGTACAAAAGTGTCAACGTGCCCTAAGTTTTGTCTGTACACGGAATAGTGTAGTAGATATTGAATTGATTATTTCTACCAAACTTCACACTCAGTTTCTTGTAACGGTGAACACAGCTACGTTTACGACAAAGTTCAATTCTTTTGGATCCAAAAGTTTGAAATGACAAGGAAATGCTGCCTAAAATCGTACCATATTGTACTTGCAATTATATGTGTCGCTTTCGCTGACTCAGTTGTTCTATGTTCCGAACCATAGAGAAGCTGCCACGATATATCATATCTGTGATAGATTATACTGCTATTTGTCTTCATTCCCAACAACTGTCCTGTAAAAGTACGAATCACCGACATGTTACGAATCCCTTATCCGCCACATCATTCATCCGTGGCAAGAAGTTACGGCTTACGCCATCCCAGTTTGACGGCCGACTGAATAATTCTTCTACAGACGGCCGTCAAATGTATTCATCGTCCCCCGATATTCCTCTCATTTCAACCTCTAGAACCCTCGTTCCTCCGGGCCGATCCGACGCTTCTTGCAGTCCCCCGATCATCTTTAACGGTTTAGATCGCATCCAACAGCAGTCAACGGCGGTGAGCATCCAAAGTATTCCTTGTAATAATGTTGAGTAAACAGTATAACGACAGCAAGCTTCTCCCATGTGACGTCTCGTACTTTTACATTGAAGACGACGGAATTTAGAGTTTTTTTTGGCTTTATGTGCCGTTCCCACGCCAACATCAGTAGATGGTACCTGTCACGCTGTCGTAAACACAGAAACCCCCGAATCCCATAACTGGATCCAAAACCCCTCGTTTTATGTCCTTTCTATGTTTAGCATTCACACATGCGAACGTCCCAACTTTCGTCTCTTGTTCACACTGTAGCAACATACATCCCATGTGGATATTTACAACTGTAGATTTCCGAACTTCCAAGTCATCCATTTTCGAAACCTAATTTGAGGTCTCATTATGTGAGCAAATGTATACCTGAAAACTCCTGCCGTACGGATTTTTGAACCCCAAAAGCTGGTGTTTTGGCAGGAATGTATGAAGCCGTGTCTTCCCTCTCGTACCTGCCCTCAATTTGAATTAATTCAGTCGTGGTACAAAAATATTTGCAGGTAGGAGAGGGTAATAAAAGAAATAGTTTACTTTTCATTGGCACAAGAAGCAGGAAAGGAGAGGGAGAAAAACAACCACTGAATGAACGTCAACTGAAGTGTTTTCCCCTTACTCCTCCCTCCACATTGTTCTCATTTTTCTTTCCACTCGGAGGCCCATTAGGGGGCGGTGTGAGCTCCTTTTTTGCCTTGTATGCGCTCCTTCCAAGGAACTGCAGCCATGGCTACTCTCTCTCCACACAATAGCCCTTCTGTGGACCGGCTTGACGACGAAATTGTGAACCGTCAGTCGGAAGAAGGTCCTGACAATGGAAACCATTTGACAAACAATGCTTCTTCCGGCCGGCATCAACAACATCAGCACCAGCAAGTACAGCAGCAGCAACACCAACAAGTACAGCAACAAGTACACCAGCAAGTACAGCAAAAAGTACAGCAACAAGTACAGCAGCAAGTACAGCAACAAGTACAGCAGCAAGTACAGCAGCAAGTGCAACAGCAACAACAAGTACATCAACAACTACATCAGCAGCAGCAGCAGCAACATGTGTCACATGTGGACCATGTGCCACATGTGCAACATGTTCAAATTCAGCAGCAGCCACATCAGCAGCACCAGCAGCAGCCACATCAGCAGCACCAGCAGCAGCAGCAACATGAAATGGCTGATCTTATTTCCTACATCAGTGGTCCAATCAACAGCCATACTGGAGGCATTAACTCTCCTCAAAGTGTACTTCTGCTGAATCCAACCTCCTCAAACCCGGAGAATGGTGTCACTCTCATGCAGCACTATCCTTCCAGTGCGCACGAAAATGCGATGCAGGTCATTGGTCGATATATGCATGAAACCAATGGCAATGGAGGTTATGGAGCCCTTGCTATTGCTCAGGTGCAGGAGCGCCTGGCACATATGAAGGGATTGCTGAGGGACAGAGGAGAAGAATCAGGGGGAGAGGGAGGCCATTTTTCAAGCAAGAATAACAGTGGAGGAGTTGTAATGGGAGGTGCAAGGATGAGCAGAGGAGTTAGCAGCGACAGTATGAGAGAACTGGAAGATCTTCTTACAAAACTGAATCCTTTGGCAAAGGAATTTGTTCCACCAGCTTCACAGGTGGAGGATGAGGCGGCTTCATCGTCTCCGCAAGCTTCTTCAATCAAGCCTCATAACAATCAGAGAAAGGTAAGAATTGTGATAGGTGGTGAATTGTTTATTGTTCAAAGTTTGTGTGGTAACATTGCAGTGGTTGCGATAGTCCGGAAAAATATCTACTTGTGTTAAACCTTAGTAATATTAATCTCTGTAATGCAAGAAAGAATTGGCAAGGGTTGAGGATCATTCTTTACTTTAATCATGTGTGGTATTATGTGAACACTGTTTCCAGAAAAACGGTTTCAATGGAAAGAACAAAAAGAATTCTGCTAGGAGCAATCGTGCGCAACGAGAAGACAGCATCAGGAGAACAGTTTACGTGTCTGATATTGACCAGCAGGTAAGGATACATGGACAAGATTAGTATGCTTCCAAGACGTCTAACAGAGTGATGAAATCAGTTGTTATGGATGCAAAATTAATTGCTGCCCAATTTAAGACTTCGCATAAATTTGAGGAAACTTTTTACATGTAAAACCTGGGAGGGTTCAGGATTTCAAGTTCATGTGCATGTCAAACATACACGAAGATAGAGTTAATTGAGTTCTGGAGGCGGTTTTACTGAAGTTGTTTGGCAACTCCGTGCAGGTTACTGAAGAGCAATTGGCAGCCCTTTTCATCACTTGTGGACAGGTGAGTATAGTTGAGATGTATGTGAGTCTGCTCCTGGTTTAGACAGGGTATGCTGTTTCAATTACATAACTGCTTCATTACATGTAATAGCATGTTGACGTTTGAAGTTTTATGTATTTTTGCTTGTTTGCGACAGGTTGTTAACTATTTTTGGGGAATATGGTTAATTATGTAAGTTCAGCGACTATTTATGGATGCTTAATTAAGGTATGACAGCCGATTAGCTGTACATGGAAAATATAGTTTAACTATGTAATGTGATGGGTTTGAAATGGTTTTGAATGTGCAGGTGGTTGATTGTCGTGTTTGTGGAGACCCGAATTCAGTCCTTCGATTTGCATTCGTGGAATTCACTGATGAAGGTAAGGTACAAAAGTTTCATTTTTAAATGCTGTCAAAAAGGGAATAGACAGAAACACATCATACTTGAAATGAGAAAAATGGGTGAAAGAAAAGGGGGTGGCAGTAATAACTATTAATACACCTGGTTGTCGAGACAATTACAAGTGAAATTGTTTGGGCTTCTTGAATTTCGAAGGAGGTTTTTTTTTTTTTAAGCAATCTTGTGCTCAACAATTTTCTTTCTAACATATCCTGGATTTTGTTTCTACACGCAGAGGGGGCTCGAAATGCTCTTAATCTCGCGGGAACAGTCCTTGGATATTATCCAGTAAGGGTGTTGCCTTCAAAAACGGCCATTGTACCTGTCAATCCCACCTTTTTACCAAGGGTAAGCATTTTGTTGAATACTTCCACCTATTTAGTGCAAGCCAGAAAAAATATAATTAATTTCAACTGGAAATCTCTCGAAAAGTCTTTTTCAATTTGAGGGCAATCACATTTTTTTATGATGGTAACATAAGTCATTCCAGCTGGGAATCAATTGAGTGCACTCGTTTTTCAGTGATGGTTTTGCCTTTTTGTTGTGCAAATATTGTAATATGGGAAAGTTTTAAAAATCTGCTTATAGCAATCAGTATGTGAGAAATGGGCTCTGAGATGGAGTTTTCTGTTTGTTTTCTTGTTTTTCTTTTGCAGTCTGAAGATGAAAGGGAGCTCTGTGCAAGGACCATATATTGCACAAACATAGACAAAAAGGTGTGCTTCTATACAGCACTTCAAGCTGCCTTATTTAGTCATTTAACTGTAGTAATGTACGAGACACTTTTAACTTACATACAATACACTGATATCCTAGAAAATGTAAATTTTGTTTGACATGTTTTTGTTCATGATTACAATGATGGTCCACAACAATTTCATGTGATGGTGTCATGCTAGATGAAGTCCACATGTAGTAATGTTTCCTTCATCACAAGCCTGTGTCAATCGCAAGGTAGACTAATGTTCATATATAGTATGGCCCAGACTAGTTTGTTGAGCGGCATACTTAAAAGGGAAGGATAATTAAGACATGTAAGGTGCAGCTTATCTCAGTCTCTTCTGTTGGCTGTGCATCAAGTTCAACTCAAAAGTGTTGTGGACTTAAAGAAATGAGCATTATGAAGGATGACAATAATTTTAGTATAATATATTGCGATTTTTTCAAGGTATTCAAGTAGTATGGGTTTTTGCATATCTTCTCTGGTTTCAATGTGCGAGTAAAAGCTTTTCTTTTAGTTTTTTATAAGTTCAGGCTCTAGAGAAAAATTAGAGCATGAAATTATACATTATCTTGTTTGTTACCATCAAATATTCGAGTGATATGTCTCCTTCTCCTGAGACGATTCTGAATTACATGCTATCTTTTCTTCTTTGCAGGTCACTCAGGCAGATGTGAAATTATTTTTTGAGTCTCTCTGTGGTGAGGTAAGACGGTTTCTATTCTGTTTAGATCTTCTGATCGTTCTTTAGAATTGATGAAGCTGATAGAATCCCATAGTAGAAGAAGATGATGTCACCGGAGTTCTTTATTTCAATTTTCTCATACTTTGCAGGGATAGATAATGATAAATGAGATCCCCAACAGAATCTTCCTCATTTTTACCTTTTTAAACGCTTTACAGGTTGCCCGTCTGCGTCTTTTGGGAGATTACCATCATTCAACTCGAATTGCATTTGTGGAATTTATTATGGTGAGAAGCTTGAAGAAAATCATGTCTTCTGAGATAATTATACTTTAACTAAATGCATCAACCAGGCAAGTCTAGTCAAAGCGGATATATAACCTGAGGATGTTGATTGAAAAGTCACATTTATGAATTCTGTTATATGAACCTGGAGATGGCTTGTCAATTAAACCTTTTTGGAATTGGTTGACAACCTTATTAGATGGAAATAATAAACATCATAAGAAAATTTATCTTTCTTCACTTTCTTCACCATGCTTGCTGTTGTGGAGATAGTGACTGTCTACATTTTCTTACCGCTCATTACCTCACCACAGTGGCGTTTTATGAATTTCTGTCCTTCAATATTTATAAATGGCTCTAGTTTCTTATTATTGGGTTGTGGGGCTTCGTTTTGGTTTGTCAACTGTTTGTATCTGGAACAATATTTGGAATATTCATCCGGGGTCAGTTTATGAGCCATTGTGACTCAGTTTTAAGGTTTCTTGTGGGTTCTGGACGTCAAAATATCAGCATCTAGTGGCTATGTTTATTTGTTTTATAGAAGGGAAAAGAGTTTACAACTGTCTCCCTATTGTCTTTTTTGACATGAAAAGCTTATCATGTCTTCCTCAGCATCTTCATTGCGATGTTATTTGTACTTATCAATTTTTACGGTTTCTTGTAAAGTTTGCATACTCAGTGAAAAACAATTGCTAAACATGTCGTTAGCATGTCAGCTGACAGGACTATTCTCTCCCCCCTCAAACCCCCTCTTTTTTTTTCTGCTCAATGTCTTTCTTGGACACATGGTCAGATAGCCTTAGCATTATGATTAGTACATTTACATATATCTCTCTTTCAAACTCTCACCTCCCTCTTTTTACCCTCTCTGTATAAATCAGATTGACATAGTAGAAAACACCTAGTAGCTGCTAAATTTCTTCTCTTTTCCCTTTCCAGTTTCTTACAAGACTGTTTACATGTTTGTGATCTCCACTTGGAGGATTATAATTCTGGTCCTCTTGAAGTGTTCTTAAAAGTTCTTACGTTTAAGTTAGTTGCTCTATAGGTCCTCCCATTCTTGCGATATCTCAGTTAGTGAGTTTATGATACAGACCGGTAATCAGTGTTTGTCAACCGAATTTGTTATCTGGTTGAACTTTTCTTTCTATTTTCTATTAAATTACTGCAATGAAATGGTGTCTGAATGCTGGAATGCCATAATTGCATTGTTTTTTCTGAGTCTTTCAGTACAGAATGGTGTACACAATGTTTTCACTTATTCCATTGGGTTAATTGGTACGCATTGTTGATAGGTTTCTGAGTCAAAATGGTGTACATATGGGGTGGTTTTGGGTCAGGCTGAAAGTGCAATGGCTGCCCTGAATTGTAGTGGTGCTATACTGGGCTCTTTGCCAATCAGGTGAGTTCTTAATTTTCTGTTTACTGAATGTAATTCCTACTTGGTTGAACTTCCATTTTCCGTCCCAATGAACACATACCTTAGATAGGCTTCTATGTTAATTCCCAAATATATATGCGTACACTTAGTTTAACTTCCATTTAAGTCCCAATAAGTATTAATCTTAGTTATTCCTTCCATTTTAAGACCCAATAAATACAGAACTTAGCAAAACTCGTAGTTATGTTCCCTGAGTTATTGCTTCCATTACAACATTTACGTGGCTGTGTGGATAAATAACCGTTAACTGTAACGGCAAAAGAAAAGTCGTTAAACATCAAATTACTAAACTTTGATGCTATAATGATTAGTTTTTTGAGTTTCTGCCTGTGAGACTAATTGATAGTTTTGTAAGGTTTGTCGTTAAAATTACGATTGCCACATGGGTTTCAGGATCAGTTTTAATTATCCATTGACCTAGTTTCTATGCCTTTCTGACTCACGGTTTTCTATTTTTTATTGTCTTTTTTTTTGCAATTTGGGAACTTTTTTCAAACGACAGAGTGAGCCCGTCCAAAACTCCTGTGAGGCCTCGTACCCCTAGGCCCCCAGGAATGCATTAGAAAAAAAAAAAAGGGTTTAAGAGGTACGAGGTTTGGACAGTAGTGGTGTCAAACCGGCGGTTTTTTTTGTCTGTTTATCCAGCTGTACACAGCAGATCCCTTAGGACTCAGTCAATCGGAATGGGACCTCACAAAGGTGTCCAAAGGGGCGTAGGAGGAGGAATGAGAGAAATTCTTTAGGGCCCCTCCGTTTCCATGTGCTATTTTTCTCTTCCGTGGAACGGCGCGATAGTCCTCTTTTTTTTCAAGAAGCAGAGACGTATTTTTCATTTTCGGGTTTCTGCAAAAAACGCATGTTTGGCAAATTATCCTTTTTTCATTTTCGCAAAATAAGTCTGCATTAGTGAGAGTTCTCCTCATGAGAACTTTGTGTAGATTACCATTCCAGGGGCTTATGAGTGAGAGACTGTCACGTTGTGGGCGAGAGAGAGGGAGGGAGGGCAGGAGAGGAGAGAGGGAGAGAGGGCGAGGGAGGGAGAGAGGGGGAAGAACAAGCAGCCACAGAGAGCAAGGAAGGATGAGAAGGAGAAGGAGGAGGAGGAGGAGGAACACAGTAGGCGGGGGAGGAGGAACACATGAGGAGGAGGGAGAGAGGGACACAAGGAGGGGGAGAGGGACACAAGGAGGAGGAGGGAGGACTGGTTAGGGTTTAGGGTTACAATTTGTGCTCTTCAAGGGAAGCTAGTTCTCACATAATAGTAGAAACGAGGTAGTAGAGAGGTGACACAGAATCGGGCCGATAACTTTGCGTGATAAAAAAGGCAGAAGTGAGAGGATAAAAAGTACGGTGTTTGCTAAGGGAAACGCTTGCATCTGCTGTGTAGAACATTAGAGAGGGAGAGGGAGGGAGAGAGAGAGAGAGAGGCGTTTTGAGTTCTCTTTTAAGTAAAAAGGTTTTTGACGGTTTTTGACGGTTCCTCGGTTCATTTTCTATATGTGAGGAGGGTGTGTCTATGGAGACTCTCCAGTCATTGGGCTTGAAATAATCTGCAAAAGGTAGAGAGAGAGGGTGAGAGGGGGAGAGGGACATGGGATATGATGTGGTTCAGTTGACCGAATTGATGGTCTTAATTTATGTAAATGGAAGCGTCAATTGGCAAAAGTTGGGGTTTTTTGTTGAAGGAGGTGGTCAGTTATGGGAAAACAATTGGAAACCCTATATGTTGTGAGCTATCATTATGCACACTGGTTTTTATTAGTATTATATGAATATAGTAATGGGAAACCTAATCGGTTTATTTTTTTGTATGTGTATTTGAATTATCGGTGGTTTCAAAGTCAAGGTTCTCCTCTCACTTTTTCTTTGAAGCAAGTGGAGTTTTTTTTGGTCTGTAGGGACATAATCTGTAAAAAAATGGTGATTTTTTGGTAGAAAATCTAATTTTGTGAGATTTGATCCTAGTCATCAAAAAATTTAGGCGACGTGACTGCGGCAATGATTCAAATGGGAAAACAGAATACTGTGCTATACACATAAAGACGGGGCAAAACTTCTGTAGTGTTTCCAATTGTTTTCATACATTTGAACACTTTATGCTGGTTTATGGGAACTGTTATAAAGCTATTTCTTTTTATACACGCTGGGTACATAGATATACTCAATTGGTTATCATATTACTCATATGGGAAGTATGTTCGTAGGATTATGACGGTGTTTAGTCCTGGTATAGTGTGTCCTTGAAGTTTCAAAAATATACAAGTCTGGTGAAGATCGAAATTCGCCGTGTTTTTTGAGCCAATTCAAATTTGTACTTAGTATATGTATGCAGAGTCATGTCAAGTCATGTCACGTCATGACTGCCTAAAACTTCGTAATGGTAGACCGTTGGCTGATTGGCTATGTGACAGTTGTCACAAGGCCTTAAACCTGACTTGAAGGCTCCGTGTTACCCATTTGAGCCCGTGGTTGCCTGGAGCCCTTAATTCTGGGAGCTCCACAATTTGCTCCCAGCTTCAGATGTGCAGAGTTACTTATATATATTTATCTATTTATGTCAAGCAAATAGGGAAAGTCTTCGGGAATGGTGGCAAATTAGTTCAATTTGCAAGGTGAATTGTAATACATGATAACACATTACAATGCGTAGATGGAAAAGTATCGCTTGTATAACAGCAATCAAATAGATTGGCAAAAAACGCCAAATGTCAGTCGCAGATATTTACTTATTCGACTTCAGATACAACGGAAAGTACAACACAAACACGAAGAGGAAAGGAATACAAGCAACAAAAACACGTGAGCCAGTTGACTAGCGTAGGGGCTTGGAAACATTGAATGGAAAAGTTGTCTTTTAACATCCACAAGTATTATTGTAGGTTTGGTGTTTGGTCTCCATATACATTGTACCCTTCTGTTGCTTGTTAACACAGCGGTACAATATAGGCAGAGGCTGTAGTACCTCATTTGTCACCCGTTAAAGACTGATTTTTGTGTTTTAACAATGGTTAAGTCGATTAGCTGAGTAGAATTAGGGTTCACAAACTCGTGCGAAGCCGTAGTCATAACAAATATGAATAATCAAAGCTCCGTCGTGTATCGCTACTAGTGATGATCGTTTTTTAGCCACTTAAAACATCTTTTCTCCGTGCACACAAGACTAATTTTCGATTGGAGGCTGCCAATAGGAAGGGGGGAATCTTGCCTTTCAATCGCAACTGTCGGATTAACAATCCGACAAATGTGCATGGAGAAAATATGTTTTAGGTAGCGTGAAAAATATTATCACTAACATTAACAACGATACACGGTGTAGCTTTTGGCAAGGTATGAGTGGAGGATCGTCTATGGGTTTTGGAACTTCTCCAAGGGGCTTTAGTACTGTGAAAGACTTACGAGATTGGGCTCACTTCTAGGGTGTGTGTTTTTGTGTCGAGGGTTAGGCATTACTTCACATAGTTAACCTTTGAACATTTGAGAACGGCTTCCCGCTATGTCCCCCGTCTTAGACTATAATCAAATATGAGTGCTCTTTCCCGTTGTCAAAGGCACTCACTTTGCAATATACACTAACACGGAAAACCAAGCGATTTGCGTATTGATTGACACATTGCGTACATTACACTTGTTAAGTACTTCGTCAACTAGTGTAAATGATATTGATTAAACCGTTCTTATATTAGCGTACATAAATTAAAATTATTATCGATTATATTTTAAGTTCATATGTCGAAATTAGGGTTGTTGATAGAGTGTTAACAACAATTCACAAGTGTGGTTATGACTTTGGGTCAAAAACAACCTCAATTGGAATTCCTTGGTTTTTTTGAATTGTTTTGTAGGTTTTTTGGTTCATGTTCGTCATGCATCTTTTGCGATGTTCTCGGATGTCGTCTTTTATGCAGGTTCTCTTTTGTATTGTATTCCTATACTCGAATGGTTTGTTGTTGCTCGTTTTTTTTTCATGTTAGAATGTGACTTAAATCTGTCCTAATTCTCACTACACCGCTCACCTAACATAATGGCAATTAGTTAATTAGGGTACAACCCAATGTCCCAAAGTAAGGGTTTTTTGTCGTTTTCCTCAAAAACTCAACGTCGTACTGCTAAAGTTACAACCGTACAAAAAAAAATCAAAAATGTAGCGTACAATTCGCGTCATCTTCGGGCGTAGAATGTACCACAAGTTGTCGTCCTATGTTTTTCGACCCACAACTGCGTCATCTTCAAAAATTTTCTTAAAACTCATAAGAGATGCGGTTTAAAAAAAAGTAACACCCCTCCACAAATACAAAATCAAATTCGCATGTGTCAAGGTTTTCAAAAAACTTTGACGAGAAGTACACAGTTGTTTTTTTTTTTGTCCGTTTTCATCCTGTACGGAAATTTTTCTTGCAAAAGTTTGAAGGTTTCAATGCCATTTCACAAAATGTGAAAACATTGTGAAGGCACCATTGCAACTCTCGCCTCTCTTACCTTGTTCACCTTACCTCTTCTTCACTTCTTCAAACTTCACTACTTCGCGAAGACAGGCACAATACAAAGGGTGATCGCACATGCTCGAACCAAGTCACGATGGGGTGAACCCAACAAACTAGCCAAAAAAAAAAACGTATTTTGCAATGACCTTAAGAATTTTATGTCCTTGCATGTTGACGGGACAGGAGAGGCAAATTCAAAAGCATCTTTTTCATCCATGAATACTAAAGGCTCGAACGTAAAGACATGCGGCGTACCAAAACGTTTCAAAAAATACGATGTGCTAAGACAACTGTAGACGTTGACAGTCGTCACGACCATTGTCAACGTATACGATCGTCACAATCTTAAGTAACAATTTCGTTGTTACGGCTCGGGACCCTTACAATGTAAAGTAAGTTCGCCAAATTACAAACACAGTGGACCTTACCCTTCTTCTTTTGATATGTCAGATTTTCATCCAATGTGAGCCGAAAGACTATAACATAATTACACCGATTGTCGTTATTAGAGCCAATAACACTAATAATAACAACAAAAACACGACTCTTCTTTGGCCAAAAAAAATTGTAATTGTGTTTTCAACACTATTTAAGGACGTGTACTACAACTTAACATGTCTCCTTGCACTAAATTGGTTCATTAATTTTAATTTTGCACTAACACTAAAAAGTTTGAATTAGATGAAGATTGCATTGCCAAAATGTGACGGTAAAACCACCAGAAGTACAACACATGATTGCAACAAAATTTTGTAGATGACCATCAAAGGTAAAATAATAAAATCCTTAACGGCTAAAAGAACAACAAACGTTAAAAAACAACAAAAATCTGAAGGGAAAGCAAGTTTAATATACAAAAAAAATAACAACCAAAATTGTACAAACGCTAAAAAGTACCCTATCCACTTATTTCAAAAGAGAAAGGGGGGCGCCTGCCACACTAAAGGTAAAAAATACAAATAATGTCTATAAGATCCTCGTGGCACGGAGGTAAGTCTCTCAATCTTCGACCATCATTCACCACCGTGCCTTGTTAAACAAGGGCCGAAACTAGGGAAAGATGAAGGGTAATAAAGAAAAAAAAAGTGGCACAATAAATTAAAAAGCACGATGGTAACCCATTTGAGTCCGAGGGTACAAAAGGGGTGGCATGGCCAAAACTGAAAAACTACAATAAAAAACAAATAGAGCGATGGGAACACAAAAAAAAGGAAATAATCAACAAGGAAAATAAAAGCACCCAAACTCAAAATGAAAAGCACGGCAACCCACAAAACCCAATCTAAAACCCCGACCCCAAATCAATTAAATATCTTTGAAAAGCAACCCCGTAAGTCCCCCTAGCTTGGGGGGGCACGTTGAGGGAGTTCCGGAACACGGCGACAATCCATAACCCCAACAGCCGATCGCAGGATAATAGAAGCCTGCATTCGTCGTAAGACCACCGATAAGCGTTGACGATAAAAAGAAGTAAGGACCGAAGGAGGAGGGCTCCCAAGTCCTCGGCGCTCGAAAGCACGTCAAGCACAAGTACGGAGAAACTCGTGCAGTGTAACACCCAAACAACCAAAGATCTCGACCGCCATCGGAATAAAGTCATCTATAGGGTCCCGGTGAGCATAATCACGCTCCTTCGCCTTAGCGGCATCACGAGCTGCCACCCCAACATGTCGAGCTGCCAAACCAACAACTGTAGTTGAAGTAGGGTTCGCCATAACAATATCACCGAAGATGCGACGGGCACCATCTAGCAAAACAACATCGATCCGACGGGAGGGAATAACATGAAAAACCTCTCGACCCACAAAAAATCCCCCTTGCGAAGCGATAGTCACAACGACGTGGCAATAGTGTCGCGCGCCTGGATCAAATCTCCCCCATGGGAGCAACGAAGCAAATGGACACCATCGGGCCCTAAGACACGACCACATGCACAAACAAGAGAGTCAAGTAAAGGAGGATAGGGGAGGCCAAGGCGAAATCGGAGGGCGGTGGTGAATTGAGCAGGTGAAAAGCGGAGAGTGGACAAAATAGATGTGTCGAAAAGCCAAGACCCGGAACCATGTCCACCACGAGAGAGAAGACGGCACGCGCAGGGAAGTGCTTTGAAAAGCTCGGATTTAATGGCGGCGACAACCCGATCGGAAATCGATTCCTGGACACGCTCAACAGATTTTGTAACAAGGGGGGAGACAATCGGCACATCCACTAGGGCATGGAGAAGAAGAGAACGTGACACGTCCAATAGAAATCCTTAGAAGGCGAGCACACCGTCTGAAACACGAGGGATAATAGTAGCTAAAAGGGGGGTGTCCCCAACCAAGAAAACGGGAAACAAGAGTAGAGGCAATAAGACACGAACTTCCCAAATAGGCAGCGAGAGCAACACGAGCAATCGATAATAGACCGAACCCCCCAGTGGAGACAGGGAGGGATGCTTGAATGCAGGCCGATAGCCCAGACTCGCGATTAAATGCCCCACGACCTAACAAAGTGTGGAGGATGTCCATGAGGCAATCTTCAAAAGCCGAGAGAGAGGAGACAAACGTCGAGGTAGGAGAGGAAGTACGAGTAAGGTAAGCAGGGCGGTGGGGAAAACACCTGGTTAACATAGCAAAAGCAACTTAGGGATCAGAAAGGTGAGGAAGGTCCTCCACTTGGGCCAAATCTATTTGTAAAACATCATGAAGGAATTAGGTTATGAAAGTATCCAAACTAAAGGGGCAACCAAGCACACGAATGCCATCGGAAGGAGAAGGGGTCTGAAAACCAGGAGGGGGAGTAAAGGAAAGTGGAATATCATGAGGAGACCAAATATCACACTTTGACAGTTGGACGAAAAGGTTGAGTTTGGCTAAACGTTTTTTGGAAAAATCATATGCCAACACGACTTGTTCTCTGGGCCCAATAATGTACGTATCATTTGCGACCGAAGGGAAAAGGCAAGAAGGGAAGGCGGTTGCGATGGCATGAAGGGCCCGATGATGGGCGAGGGCGAACAAAGGTCCGCCGAGAGGGTCGCCTTAGCGACTCCCAGTCGCAGAGGAGAGAGGAATGAGATCACCATCGGCCGAGAAGGAAAGACTGCTTGTCAAAGAATAGAGTGCCCTCACAAAGGGGAATAATTTGACAATCGGAGATGGAACCGCCATATGCTCTAGAAAAATCACGTTCCAATCCACCGTATTAAAGGCATTGGAAACGTCGACTTGAAGGACCGACCAATCCGGATGTACATCCAACAAAGCCCGAATCTCGTGGACTACAACCTCACAACCCCCTCTTGTGGCCACTCCAAATTGATGAGGAGATAAATAATCATAGAAAGGTGGTTGGAGCTGGAGACATATTGCACGAGCCACCAATTTATATAAAACCTCTCCCACGGCGATAGGGCGGATCCCACCATTAGGTTTTGCGACTGCCACAAGGCACGACGCCGTGAGAAGATGAAAAAACATTACGGATAGGAAGTCGACTTCAGGCTTGGAAAAGGTTTGTTATGTACTCTACCTTCAACACAATATCGAGGGCAATCAAACAAAATTTTTTTATAGGAAAAGTCTATAGTCCCAAAGATCTCCAAATTAAATGGAATGAAGTTGTCGGCTAGGACTTGGTGCACGAAGTCGTGCTCTTCAGAGGCAGCTACATCCCAAACCGCAAAACTAGTATGCAACATTGTTTGTGATGAAAGATATGATTATTGGGGTTTGTGAGAACTACGTCACCTAATGTTCTCGCCGCTCCGCGTAAAAACAAAGGTACACAAGAGGGGCACGTGTACTCATATAATAAGAATATGGCGAGATTATATGGCACACTTTGCGTTTTAATGTGTACCCACTTTTGCTACCGGCGATAACGATTACATGTCATACCAAGCCGTGTGTTGTTGATCGCTCCCCATTGTGCGAGCAACGAATTAAATGGACGCCTTAGTCATCTATGGGTTGACCACAAATGCAATGGGTCTTTCCTAAAAACGTAGGGTGCTGTTAGGCGAGGCATATGCGAAAAGTAAAACAAAAAGCGAGGAGAAGATAAACGATTTGAGGCAAAAATCGGTGTAACAACAAGCCATCATTAAACCCTTAACCCCGAACAAGATTGAAGTCGACCCCGCGCTTCTATCCATAAAGAGCGCCACAAGCAGGTTCTTATATTCGACAACAAATGCTTTATTTGCGATCCCATCTGTTGTTGTAACCGTGAGTGACTTCGGACAGTGAGGGAAGAGAAATCGAGAACTCCACCTTGGGCCTCACAATAAAAATGATTGTAAGGAAAATAAGCCCTTGTCGGCGTGAGATACCGCATGATCTAAAATAAGAGTATCGTCCACCAAAAAAATTGAAGTAATTATAGATGTCACCGGAGCCTAGCTCCTTAGGTGAGCTATTGGTTTTGAGGTGGCTGTAGAACGCAGATTTAAACCATCGAAAGAGAATGGTAAAGTATTTTATTTACAAGAGCGTAGTCTTTCCTAACACTCAAAAATACCATGGTTATATAAGTGATCATGAAATTATGAAAAGGAGGAAATGAAAGAAGCTTTGCGAGGGGAAGTGTGCGCCAAGTATAATGGGCGTTACGAAAAACAACGAGTCAAGGTGGCAAACTCCACTTGTGAATACGTGCGTTTGGGAAAGTCCTCATAATGGGAAAGGCCATCCGCTAGGGTTTCTTTAAAAAACTCGTTAACAAGATCAAGGGCTCCGATAAGGGGACTTAAAGCCCTTATACCATGTTGATAAGTGGAAATGCGAAATCTTGAAGGGAGTGAGTAATATGACAGCAGACCATTAAGGCTCCATGCGACCCATTTAGTGAATTTGACGGAAAGGTGTATCTTATAGAGCTGCTGTGCGGAATGTTGTGAGGCAGAAACAACCTTCTCCAACGTGTCAACATCATGAGTGCTCTGTGTAGATGGAAGGGAACAAACTACTTGAAAAAGCCTTAGCCCATGCTCTTAAAGCGTGCAGCTGAGGCTCTTAAAAAGTCACCTTGACGAGTGCAAGTTCAATATTCCAAAGTGGCAATGCCCCCCATTGCGCCTCCGATTGGATAAAGTAACGGACTGGATTTGGAGTAAATAGCATGGACAAAAAGGGAAAATTAAACGCTAATAAGACTAATGTAGCGGCCAGTTATTGTCCATGCAGGCCGTTAGTATGCATTTCCTAAATCACTAAATTGCCAGCGACATACTATTTCAGTAATTCTCCACACGGAATACTCCATCCGCCAATACTATTATTGTACAGGACTGTACTGTACTGTACCTTTAGGTACATACATTATGTGTTTCCCTGTAAAGGTACAGTAATGTACTGTACCGTATGTAATGTTCTGTATTTTATAACAGTATTTCCTCTTCTAAGCTTTTTCAATCATTGATGTAGAGTGTACGGTCTCTACAAAGTTATATAAAATGTTTATATGAATAGTGTAGATTCTCTCCCTATCTAAGGCCAGAAAGTCAGAAACCCATCAGTTTGAAAATCCAAAAACCACAACAATTTACTATGCAGGTACATAGAAGCTACGAATGTCGCTGCAATCTATGTACCTTCCTGTACTAGTACGCTACACCGTGAATCGGTATTGGCGTAATGGACGCTATTTAAGGTACCTTTTTTTTTTAATTCTCAAATAGAATTATCCACACTATTTAAAATAAACCCTAATTCCTATTTAGAATAAACGATTTCGTTGAAAATTTCCAAATTCTCAATTAGCGTAAATGACGGTAATTGCTCCTACACTCTAAAGAAACCTTTACGCGAATAACGATTCACGGTGTACTGTACAGTACACCGTGAATCGTTATTAGCGTACTCTACGCTATATCGGCACCCCGAAATTTTGACATTGATACACGAAATACAGTGAATGAATCTAATTTATCTTTGACGTTAATTACGGTTCTAGCAAATTAGCGTCAATGGTATGACCGTACTAGATTCATGAATAGTGTGGTGTACGGAATTACTTTTTCGTACAGCAGTGTACCTCGTTACCGAAATCCGTATGGTAATCGTGGTTCACTTATGTCGGTCGCATATAGAGTTGCGCTCACAAAAATAGTGGAGTCATGTTTGCATAATAAGTGTTCGCATATATTCAGAAGTTCGTTTTAGTGTGTGACAGTGTGAACGGATAACATGTGCACATGCTAAAAACTGCGTATGTTACCGTAAGCGTACTGTCGCAAGCTTACACATGTTGTATAGTCGTAGAAAGTTAAGTCTATTAAGTTGCCGTTTTAACTCTATTTAAGTTCTTTCGAAATTAATAGAGTACATATTTACACTATTACATGGTCAAGTGGAAACATAACGGTAATACCAGACCTGTAAACGAAAGAGACGCTTATTAGAGTTAAGTTTGACGGTAAAATGGGTAATATTTCACAAAACGTCACCAAATTAGAGTTATATTGTGTAAGTTTTAGAGTTAAGTTACAAAATTTAGAATTGAAGAAACGCGGCGCCTTGAAAACTTGAAAAGATAACAAACAAACGGCAAATGCAGACAGAACACAAAAAATAGATTTTTTGTTCTGACTATTCCTATCCACATCCTCGTCACCTGGTGGGTGACATTTGAGCGAGCCACTTTCACAAAACTACGCCATTGTTTTTTGGCAAGATGCGGATCGTCGTCATGTTGCCTCACGTAGTCTTGCGACCTCCAACAGGCCATACCTTATTTTTTGTCCACATATCATTATTATGGTTGGCAATAACATGGTGGAACAACATGGAAGTGCGCGTCATTATCGTTGCTTCGAGGTACGCAAAAAAACATGGGTAAGTGCGCGGCTCTATCCGTTTTTCATCCCTCTCTCACTCCCTCTCCCTCCCTATCCTCTCCCTCTCTCACTCTCTCTCCCTCCCTATTCTTTTACCTCTCCCTCTTCGCATTGTCAATCTTCCCCATTCTATCCTATACCCTTTCCCTATTCTTCTTCTCTCTCTCTTCTTCCCACTCGATCACTGTCATTCTCCCTCATTCTTTCCTATACCTTTTCACTACTCTTTTCTCTCACTTTCTTCTTCCCACTCATCGCTATCATTCTCCCTCGTTCTTTTCCATACCTTTTCCCTACTCTTCCTTCTCACTCTCTTCTTCCCACTCTCTCTCTCTCTCTCTTAGTTTTGTGTCCCTCTCTGTCTATCTCTCACTCCCTCTCCACTAAATTTGCCCTACTCCCCTCTTAAGTATTTGCCCTATCCCTAATCCTTTCTCTTTCCTTTAAATCTGCCTTCTTTCTTTTTCATCCTTGTTATTCAATTGAATGTGCCCTCTACCTCTTCCTCCCTCACTCTCTCCCACTTTCTCTTCCGCACTCTCTCGATCTTCCTCATCAACTCTCCTATCCAACCTCATCTGCATCCCCCCTACCTTTCCTCTCTGCCATTATCCCTCGTCTATCCTCTCACACTCAATTTCCTCTCATTATTGCTCGCCATCTTACTATCTCACTCTCTCAACCTCTCATTCAGTCTTTTCCTCCCGTTCTCTCTCCCTCCCCCTTCAATTTCTCACACTCCCTCTTCCACACTTTATCCCCCCCTTCCCACCCCCACGTGCTTGTTCTCCCAATCCATTAGCCTCCCACCCTCAATCTCTCGTTATTTCTCTCCCTCCTTTATGGCTTTCTCCGAATACATCATTAATGTTTCCTCTTTTTTCGTCCCTCATCATTTTTTGTCGAACTAATATTCCCCTTATTATTCCTTTTCCATCTCTTTAACTTTCGTATCCAATTCTATCATTCACAATCAACTAATCCATTCGGTGTTCACCATCCGACGGTCTTTGTATTAATCCGCACCCTACGGCAACATACGGTCGGTGGGATTAATGAAGGATCATCATCAATATGTTGGAGCGGTTGGCAGGGTTTGGAGCAAGCACCCTGAACACTACTGTACGGGAATCTATTTGCATATCTGAAACACAATAGTTTTTACTTAGCGAATTAGAATATAGTGTTCCACTAAGTATATTTTTGTTTAGTAGTCAAATAGGGTTTAGATGTACTCACAGTACAAATAGTGTACTGATTCCGTACCTTGTCGTAAGTGTAGTACAATACTGTTGTTCCAGGTGTAAACATCGGATAAGTTAGTTTTCAGTAGATACTCTCTGTGAGTATAAAGTTAGGACTTAGCCAAAATTGTATGTATCCAGTATTGAGATCTAACTCTCTAAGGGACATTTTTGGGAAACTTCCAAGTGTTGTATCTTATGGTATACTGGTTCAATTGGGCTGCAATTTTGAGAATTGGCAGACTACATGTGATACTGTTGTATTGTGGATTTTGGTGATATTTGGAAACTGTGAGCACTTTTTGTGTTATATCAAAGTTGGTTTTTTGATAGGATTTCTGGTAGCTTTTGTTGAAGTCTATGTCTACATCCACTACTACCGGTGGACCTCCACCAGCAACTGTGGTTGTAGAACAACATCCTCAAATGACTTGGGTGTGTATAGCATAAAGCTTCAAATTATATGTTAATTAGTACAACAGGACATTGTGAATTACTTTACCGGTACACCGCCCATTATAAATTAGATTTAAAGATTATTTGCGTTTAATAGGAAATGAAAATGTTTAATAATTATTTAATCAACTTCCTTTAAATTAGGTGTTTTATTTTATTTGTGCATATACAAAGGTACTTTATTTAAAAATGGTATCAAGTTTTTATTTAAATCGTTTTGGATGTATATGCTTGGTTAACCAAGTGTAGACTTTGAAGAATTCAAAGGTGATGCGCTTTGTCCACTACTAACAATGTTATTTTGTACAAATATTGGTACTTATAGAAGAGTTATTATAGAAATAATCAACAATAGTTTTTACAATCAAATATGATTTCTAAACATTATTGAACATAGATCCAAATGGGTTACGTTGAGAGTTAAAGGGTGTATTTGACAAATATGGGTGGTTATCGCAATTGAAATTTGGACGAAACTTGTCAAGCCATAGCCAAGCCTACAAAACGAAAAAAAAAAAATTTTTTGGTTAAGTATTCACAATGGCGATTACAACTACTATTGATGGTTATTATTCAATCTTACAAAGAATATAAAATGGTCTACTTGCATGAAATTTCATAACTTAGTCAACCATATCTTATAAAAACCTTAAAACCATATTGCCATTCGACGTCGGTGAAAGTCGACATGGCGTTTCATGACTAGTATTGGTAGTTAATTGAACAATTTCAAATGAATTATTTTACGTTTATTAAGGTTATGAAATCACACTTTTTGCATTTGCAAACATTGATAAACCAAATGTATTATTCAAAAACTACATTTACACCTTTTGTTGAATATTGGGACAAATGACTTTGGGACAACGCCAGTGTTTTCGCAACATTTTGTAATAATGTGTTTCGCATAAGTTACGACAATCATGTCAAATTAAATTATGTTACAAGTTTTTATAATTATTTTTTTTACTTTTTACAAACATAAAGAAAAACCATTGTATTAAACAATTTAAGATAAAATTTAACACACGTTTCACCATATGAATAAAAATAAAGAAAATAAAATTAATATGCAAACAATACACAAATTAAAATGTTTCAATTAAAAAAATGATAATACAAATTCATTTGAACAATAATGGTCCAATTAGCCTAAAGCTCTACGGAGCCCATCCAACTTTTTAAACCGTAACAAATTTCTTTCAAAATCTTTCTAACTAGTTCCATCCTTCAAAATTGGTTCGCTAGAAATAGACAAAAACTCCTTTAGTTCTGTCATACTACCATTAAAGTGTTTGGCTTTAAAATTATCGAAATAAGTTAAAGCTTTTGTTAAATTGTAAGCAAGAGCTTTCCTCGGATTTTCAAAACAAGTAATAATTTTTGCACATCCAGCCCATCTTCATCTTCGACCGGATGCCCACATTTTGAATTCATCCAATAAATATTTAATCGGAAGGCGGCCTTTCAAGCCGTAAAGGTCTTCATTGAAAATTTGCTCGACTTTTACATTAACATGAATACTTTTAACAGTATACCCATTCCAGTTATCCAAATCAATCTCAAAAGCATCAAGTTGAGGGAGAGGCGGCGTAAAAGAAAGGCTAGGAAAGAAGCAAAGAAGGGTAGACGACCTAAATGAAGGGGATGGAGTAGGAAAAGGGGGCATAAATGAAAAAGTGGCCTCTTTATCTATATCTTTCTCTTTCACTCTTGTATTTTTGAATTTCTTTGTTTTTTACTCAAGTAATTTTTATGTCTTTATAAAACCCATATAGCTTATACAACCGGTTTTCACGCGCCACAATAAAAGCCCTTGACGTTTGTTCAATTACAATTGTGTCCAACCATGGTTCATTCAATGTTGGGCCATGGCTTCGAATTTTTCTCTCTTCTATTTTTTCTATACATCCAAGAAAACTGCAGGCCTCATCTTCTCCTCTTGATCGGCCCACCTTTTTTGGAAACATTTTAATAGTTGTTAAATACAACAAAAAATACCCAAGTTTGGCAATTTTATTCAAAACACTCACAAAACAACAACGACCTTTTAAAAAATAGTGCTATAAATAAATATTGTTTGTTGAAAATGGTATAAAAAATAGAAATTGTGATAATGCATGCTAATTATACTAAAACCTGAAAAATTGATAGTGCACCCTTATAATACTAAAAACTGAAAACTTTAATAACACACCCTAAATATACTGTTGTTTTTGGAAAACTTTTAAGTCTCATCAAATTTATAGGACGGCCGAAAAATAGATCTATATGGACACGCATCGTTACTTGAATCACACTGCAGGTTTTTGAATGATACCGACAACGCAGCTGCGACGCAGATTGAACGAGCGCAGCTGCGGTTATTTTTGATATGGTCTGTACGGACAAACGCAGCCTGCAACGCAACGTGTCAAACGCAACTGCGGATATTTTGGTACATGACAACGCAGTTGCTACGCAACAAAACAAACGCAGCTGCGGCTAACTTTTGTATATGATAACGCAGCTGCTACGAAGCTGCGGATATTTGAATATAATTAGGAATTCGACTGCGCTATTGCGGTTGATCTAAATTAAGTCAACAGACGAGATTCACTTAGCCAGGCGACAAGTATTTGATCAAATCACCTGTATAGGATTCTCAGTCATATTGAGTGTACACTGATAGATTAGTTCTTTGTGTAAGTAGGAGCACTTAGACCTTAGTGGCAGTTTAGTTCTTTTGGATGTATCATTTTAGAACACTTGTATCGGCGGTACAGCACTATGTAGTAGGACAACTGAGTGAAGAGTATAAGACTTAGGACATAGAACATTTTATGTATCCAGACTTCCAGACTGTGTAATCTGCAGACTGTTTTTGGGAAACTTCTGAGTTGCATATCTTGGTGTATGTTGGATCAATTGAGCTGAAATTTTGAGAGTTGTCAGTCTTCATGATATTCTATACTGTGGTATAGTTTGAAGCAGTTTGATTCATTGTATCAGATTTGGTGAGCTATATTAAACAGTTGTTTAATACGATTCTTGATAAGCTTCTGTGAGTGAGATGATGTCTAGTTCCACTACTACTGATATTCCACCTGCTCCAGTGGTTGTAGAACAACATATACTAAAATCTGAAAACTGAAATAACACACACTAATTATACTAAAAATTGATAACTTCAGACATGTACATTGTGCATACTAATAATACTAAGATCTGAAATATGTAAAATGCACACTAATCTTACTAAAAACGGATAAGTGTAACAATATACACGAATTATACCAAAAACTAAACTCAATTAATGCACACTAAACATAACAAAAAGAATTACCGTAGTAATAAAAATATTATATTCACAAAACATTTTTAAAGGCTAGAAATACCTTCCAAATTCTCATTTACAGCATATATTGTGTTAATGTACTAGGTAATATCGTCTTTTTCATAATAAGGAAAGCCTCTCGCCTAGCTTCTTGTGTAATAGGACAAAAGGAGACTGGCTCGAGTTTCCTCTCACGTTTAACATCAGCTTGAAACTGAAATCCTTGCCCGTCGCCATCCCCATTTCTCCCTTCACTAGTTTCAACACGTACAGCTCGTTTTCGTTTTCTCGTTGTTTTTTCTATATCAATGTTTTCGCCATTTGTCAGTAGAACCTTGGGATCGTAGGTGCTTAATACGAGCTGAACTTACCCTATTTGCGGATTTTGGAAGGTGTTGATTCGGAATTTTATTGATCGTGGGAGCAATATGGGCACTTTCCATATGAAAATAATTGTGAAGATAGAGTTGTGAAGATAGAGTGTCACGGTGAGAACAACCTAAATAATAATAAAAAAAATACAAAGATGTCAATAATAATAACACAAATTCTTTTTTTTTTTCACTACCATCTAGCTGTACATTTCCTACACGTTGTACAACTATACATTTATGCCATTTTGGAAATGTACAGCTATACATTTTTTGCAAGCTGGACCCAAAGTCCCAAGAAAGTCCCACAAAGGTTATAAAACATCATATAAGTACAAAAAAAAGTCACTAAAGAGTCACATAAAAGTTTTAACAAAATTTATCAGATGTTATTAAATTTTATATATCTATTATAATATTGGGTAGGAAATATATGTTATTCTATTATATATCTCCTAAAAAACCTAAGTAAGATAATTTTATTTCGTAGACATTGACAAAGTAAATTGTTCACCGCTATTAGAGTTGAAGCATTTTTGCCACTGGTAACAATTCATTTCCCTTCAGCTCTAAATTAGTGTTAACAAGACTAGCTTGTGAAAAAATAGGTTATGATTTTAGGTATTGCTTTACAGTTACCACATTCCAGTATATATCTTCTATTGCACGTTTCTAAAGTTTTTAGATAACAGTCTATAGCCGTACATCCCTTTCCTGCCGATTTGACTTTCACAAATGGAAAGATAAAACGTAATTTTTTCCTTCAAAACCTAAAACACTTACATTTAAACACTCACAAGAGTATATAGCATGAGTTACTTAACTTATAATTTTTTTCCAAAAAACGGCCGCGAGGAATGAAATACAAATCGCGACCAGAGAGGCAGAAAACGATGATAGGGCAGGCAGGAAACGAATAATGACACAAAACACGAAATGAAAGGGAGAGGCAGAGTGTTTAAACAATCGGTTTTTGTGTTTAAACGTGTTCATATGTAAAAATTTCGAATTTAAAAAGTTAAAGAAATCAACGGGCAGAAAAATGTCCCGCGATTCCCTTTGTTCAACGGATTGTCGCGGTAGTTTCGCGGCGTTCGCAGTTAGCGATGCGGCTCGCGGCGCGAGGCGTCGTTACTCGAAAAACGATGGGGGGTGACGTGGACGCCTCCACGAGGGGTGCCGAAGCCTCAGAGGTCCCGCTGGGCCAAAAATTTGCAAGATTCAGAACATTACAGTACAGTATGGGTATCGAACAGTACTGTACAGTACAGTACCATGCAGTACAGTACTGTACCATCGTAATACAAATTTGTACCACATCGCCAGGTTCATAAATAATTAAATATTATATTTATCCGTAAAACTGTACCCAACTCGGTCGAATATTTCAAATTTTGTACTAGGGCGTTTATTATGTTGTGTACAGGTGTGACACGCCTTTATAGTGCGATTTTTTTGACGCGAGATTCTACACTTCTACAGGTTTTGCGATTTGTGATCGTTAAAGTACAGTACTGTAGTTCTATCGCGAACAAATTGCAGTATGTTTAACACTCGAGACGTGAACGTACACAATGTGCTGTACTGTACTAGACGTCCGCGACCGCTCGTTTAGGGTTTATTTTTTTCTGTTTTTGTTTTTTTTTATTAAAAAATAGCCCAAAACACAAAACCCTATTTCTCGTACCCGATCCCAAGAGGTGCCGAATGTCGGCGCGAGGTGCCGCGAGGCGCCGAAGGTCCCACACTTGTATGGGGGCTTGTTCGATACCCATACTGTACTGTAATGTTCTGTATTTTACAACAGTATTTCCCCTTCTAAGTTTTTTCAATCATTGCTGTAGAGTGTTCGGTCGCCACAAAATTATATAAAATGCTTATATGAATAGTGTAGATTCTCTCCCTATCTAAACCAGAAAGTCAGAAACCCATCAGTTTGAAAATCCAAAAACCACGGTAATTTACTGTGCAGGTACATAGAAGTTACGAATGTCGCTGCAATCCATGTACCTTCCTGTACTAGTACGCTAGTTTGACAACATGAAAAATATGTAGTGGTCTTTAATACAGCCAAATAAGTAAATAACACAGTACGGTACAGTGGATGCATAGATATTACAAATGTACAGAATATGTACTTTATTGTACCTCTTCGTATCATTATCAATTTCTGGCGCTAGTGGCTACTTTTTAAGTTGAAACCACTTCCCCTTTTGTTGATCCATTCTTCTACTCGTGTCCTTCTCCTTCTTCTCCAGCTGCATTTGCTACTGTACCACATTATTATACAATATCTTATCTTCCGTGCATCGCTTCACAATACGAGACATTGATCCAGTTCGTGAGAATGACATGTGAATCTTGGCAGGTTCTTCCGGGTTTTAGGGAATTTGAACATATATATTCAAACTAGTTTTAGGGTTTCATGGCCGGGATCGTGCTTCTATTTCTCTTAGGAAATGCTCTCTATGGAGAAATGCACAGGCATTGTTAACCGCACAATGCAAGGGATGTCATCATGGATGTGATCCATATTGGATGCAAGCTCACATTATCACGCAGAGGAAAAGAAATAGGGAGAAAACAAGTCTTCCAGTCTGTAACATTTTTGTTTTAGCAGTTTTTGGAACTGATCCAAGCTCAGCATTACGTTAGACATTTTGTTTGGATTTCTTAAAACATGGATTCCCTTGCAATTCGGTCGGAATCATTTACATCTTCTGCCAGCCATGATACAATGGGTGCCCAAGACGAATTGCAGGATGTGTATTTATCAGAGCTCTTATCATACAGCCTGGACAGGCTTAACAAGGTCAGTTTTCGCAAACTGAGAATACAGAACGGCTTCTGGTTGTTTTTTTTTCAATCAAAACGAGTGTCTGGTAGCTGCATTGTGGTTTCAAGTTTATAGTAATTGTAGATAAACAAAACATACTGACAAAAACATCTTGCATTGAGAAAATTTCTCTTTTGCCACGTGTCACCATGCAGTAGGTTGACCAGCATAGGCAAATCTGCAGCTTCTGCTGTATAATGGATCTTTAAATAAATCATTTTTTTCCTGTTTTTTTTTGTATTTGCTTTTTAGTTTTTTTTTATGTGACACTCGTAGGATTTTTCAGCATGACTCCTCACATCTCCAAATATTCACGTACTATGAAACTTACTGTTTTATCGCCGTCTGACAGCAAAAGCCCTAGAAACTGGTGTGCAACACAGTTTAGGTCATTCTCCAAGGCTTCATATGACGAGAGCAGCATTGCACTTATCATTCCTTCTGAACTATTTCACTCCCTCTTACTTGTCTTTTTACAAATCACATGTTACACTCACTATCCTTGAAGAAAGTCACCTTTCTATGGTCTGTTTCCCTATACCTCTCACATCTTTCACAATCATAGGTCTCGAGATCCTGGTCAAATGTCACCTTTCCTTCGTCTGTTTCACCTGTTTCTGGACTATTCTCACTCCTTCTTACTTCCCCTTTTACAAATCACACGTTACAATCACTATTCCTGAAGAAAGTCACCTTTCTATTGTCTGTTTCCCTACTCTCACTCGCTCTCACATCTCTTTTGACGATCACAAGTATGAAGATGCTTGTAAAAATGACCATTCTATTCTCTGTTTCACCTTCTTTACACCTTGAATTATTTTCACTCCATCTTACGTCGCTTTTGACAATCACAAGCCACTATTACTATCCTTGGATGAAGTTGTCTTTCTTTTGTCTGCTTCACCTGCCTCTCCTGTTTTACCTCCCTCTAAACTATTCATACTCCCTCTCACATCTCTTTTGACAATCACAAGTATGGAGATTCTTTGCAAATGTCACCTTTTTTTGTCTGTTTCACCTGTTTCTGAACGATTCTCCCTCCCTCTCACGTCTCTTCTGACAATCACAAGTCCTAATCACTATCCTTGGAAAAATTCACCTTTCTATTGTCTGTTTCACCTGTTTTTATCCTTACTCCCTCTCGCATCTTCTTTAAATACCGCAAGTATGGAGATCCTTCGAAAAAGTCACTTTATTTTTTTGTCTGTTTCACCTGTTTTACCATCTTCTAAACCATTCTCACCCCCTCTCACATCTCTTTTAAAAATCACAAGAAAAAGTCAACTCCCTGTTGTCCCTTCACCTGTTTTACCTCCTCATTGATTGCAATGCAGGAGCCGGAGCTTTTAAGAGCAGATGCCGAGCGTGTACGGAGGCAAATGCAAGAGGTGGCCGTTGAGCATTACCGCGCTTTCATTACAGCCGCAGAGGCTGTCCAGTCAATCAGACGAGAAACTGCTGCTGTCGATCAGCATTTGGATAAACTGGTATGGACTTTTCGGTTTTTTTCCCTTTTATCATCACCTGAAGGATCACGATTCCAGGAGTTGATTATTCTGCTTTCGTATTATTGTCTTCTGAATGGTCTTGGCACATCAGTAGACAACTTGTTATCGCCGTTTCTCTTATTTCATCACCCGAATGATTCCAGAAGTTGATTATTCTGCTACTGTTCTGTCTTCTTGGGCACACACATCAGTGGAAATATCTCATGCAAGTCGCACATGAGATCTTAAGTCTTTTTGGAAAGCAATAGCTTAGTCTTTTATGTCAGCCGTTAATGTTAGTCTTTTATGATACTGATGTTTAGACCTTGCTTCTTGCAGATTTCAGAAATCCCTAAGCTTACTGCCGGATGCAGCGAGTTTTTAGACCAAGCCCAATTGATTGTTGAAAAGAGGAGGCTAAACCGGACAATGCTGGCAAATCATCCTACGCTTGTAGAGCTTTTGGAGATTCCACAATTAATGGACACGTAGGAACTCATACCAATACTGTTAAAAATATTTGCAGTTTTAGTTAGGCACGGCAAATGCGGGAGTTTCATGATTTTTATGCATGTCCATCTCCTTTTTGACGTCTCGGGTTTGTTACACTCTTGTAATCACTGGATAAACTCAAATCAGTATTTTTTTATTTTATTCCTGTGAAATATTTGTAAAGGTAATAATCTCTCTCCTCGCGTAACTTTGGAAACGTGATATTGATGACAGCTTTGCACTTCACATTCCCTTAAGGATGAGGACAGTCAGTCGGTTAGAGATTCTTTTTATTGTTCGTCAACCAGCAAGTCTCCGACACAAAATTCTGTTTCATATTGTATATGTTGTCTATTTGATCATGATAAATGGCTCTCTGAAACAGATGTGTGAGGAATGGGAACTACGATGAAGCTTTGGAGTTAGAAGCCTTTGTTTCCAAGCTTGCCACAATGCATTCCAAGTAAGTTGACGCAATGGACCTTGTTTACCTTTAGCTGTTGATTAAGGTTTCTAATGGATAAAATGGAAAGAATCATATTCATCCTCTTTTATTTAGCTTTTTCTGCAAGATTTTTTACTCTCCTTCCCTCGTGAATTCCACTATCATGTCAAAAAAGATTGGACAACAGCGTATGTTGGCTTTGCGATATTGTTCTGTAATAGTGACAAATGATGATAATGGACAGGTTGCCAGTTATTCAATCATTGGCGGGAGATGTGAGAGTCACAACACAAGCAATGTTGCAACAGCTTTTACAACGACTTCGATCAAACATTCAGGTGATTATCTCATAATTTATCTGAGCATAATGGCACTACCTTCGGGTACTTATATGAGTGATATTTGTACACCTGAAAAGTACAGTTCTGGGTCACATACCGAGATTACACCATGGTGCGGATAGGCATTGTGGCAAAGCATTCTCGTTTGTCTATGTTGCATATGCCAAAGAACATGAATTGCTGCTGTTTCACAGTGAAATTCTGATTCGTTAGTTTTTTTCATCCTGTGGTTTTTTAAAACCCAGATACATTTATGAACGCTGCTTCATTGGTTTCTTGAGAAGCTTCTTCCGCCGGATTTCTTTGGGAAGTTATTTTGCCTTTGCTTGGTCATGGAATATTGGAGAACCAGTAAGTCACTCTTTCGGTGAATCAGGCCAATTGTCATCCTTTATCTGATTTTCTTTTGTGGTGTATGTGACAGTTGCCAGAATGCTTACGAGTGATCGCTTATTTGAGGCGATTGGCTGTTTTCAGCGAGCATGATATGCGACTTCAGGTCACAAAATCTTCATTTGCCAACTTCAAGCTGCAAATTCCATAGTTTTTTAACTGATTTTGCTCTTATGACTGCTTATCATGTTATTTTTCTAATGTTTGCCTTCACTAAGTTTGACTGGCTCTAATAGGAAAGGGACGTGTTCCTGTATTTCGTTTTTGCAGTTCTTGCGATGCAGGGAGGCTTGGCTTGCTGATGTCATCGATGACCTGGACCAATCGAATCCATATGATTATTTGAAGCGAATGACGGACTGTCACCGTGTCCAGCTTTTTGATGTGGTTACTCAATATAGGGCCATTTTTGCAGATGACTCATCAAATCAGGAGGATAGTGCAGACGGGGGTTTACTTTACAGTTGGGCGATGCATAGAGTTTCGTCTTATCTGGCAGTTTTGGGGTCTACATTGCCAAAAATTACGGATGGTGGTTCCTTGGCAAGTGTATTGGAGCATTGCATGGTGAGTCTAATTTTAAGTTTAATCTTAATCTTAGTCTTTTATTTGCCCTCTGTTTTGTTAGTTTCTAGGAGGTGTACATAGGGAGTTTTTGGTTACTGAATAATGTGACTAAATGCATAGATATCACATTTGAAAAACCCCATGGTTTTTCATATTATTTATAGAAACTGTGAATAAAAACTTTTTGTGTATCTCCGTGGAGTGATGTGATTTTGAATTAGTTCTACAAGTTGAAGAGTTTCAGTTGTTAAACTCTACTAGAGTTTGGATGGTATTGCACTTTGTGGGTCATATGGATGTTCAATGAGAGTGAAAGGCTGGATGTGGCTTGAACATGTCAAAAAGAAGGTAATACGAATCGTTATGAACAGAGACTTGCTTTTGATGCAAACTGTGATTCATGAGAAACAGCTAAACCGTTGGACTAGTCAATATGAAGCATTAATTGTCTGGTTTGGTCTAGTTATATGGGAGATGGTTGAGTCCTTCTCCTCTCCCGCTCCTTCTCCCTCTCCCTCTCCCTCTCCCTCTCCCTCTCCCTCTCCCTCTCTCTCTCTCCCTCTCCCTCTCCCTCTCCCTCTCCCTCTCCCTCTCCCTCTCCTCCTCCCTCTCCCTCTCCCTCTCCCCCTCCCTCTCCCTCTCCCTCTCCCTCTCCCTCTCCTTCTCCCTCTCCCTCTCCCCCCCCCTCTCCCCCTCCCCCTCTCTCTCCCTCTCTCCCTCCCCCTCTCCCCCTCCACCGCCCTCCCCTTCTCCCTCTCCCTCCCCCCCCCCCCCCTCTCTCTCTCTCTCTCTCTCTCTCCCCCCCCAACAATAATGTATGGCCCTCAATACTTTTTTGTCGTCAGATTTTTGAGTTTGTAATTCAGTTTGGTTGATGCTAAAATGACACGGATACCAGAAAATCGGTTCCTGATCCAGATTAATAACGATCAGTGGACTGTTATGGTATGTGAAAGTAGGAGAGGTCAAAATAATAGTGGAGGTTTCTATTCTGACAGTGACTTTTTTGTTTTCTTTGGCAGTATTGTGGGATGAGTTTGGGTCGTGTAGGACTTGATTTCCGTGGTTTATTACCTCCACTTTTTGAACTGTAAGTTCTCGAGCTTCAGTTTTCGGTTTTACTTATGTGCTGATGAGTTCTTGGACTACCAGAAGTTTTTTTCCATGTTTCCGCCAATCTGAATGCTGTTGAAAATAGCCTCAAATCGTAATTTATATGTCAAGATTTCAGCAGTCGGGCAATAACAGTTTCAAAAACCACAGGGCATTGTCTGATTTGTTTAATGGTGGTGTGAATGAGTTTTCAGGTGTGTCCAAAGTTTGTTCGTCACAAATATTTCATTGGCCGTAGAGACGTTCCAGGTATGTGGAGATGCAGTTAACCTACTCTCCAGGAATTGGAAATTTTTAGTTTTTTTTTGTTTTTTTTTGGTAACATGTTTCATTTGCATCGTCCATATGGCAATTGGTTCCACAATATCAGAAATTTCATTACAATTCTTTTTCAAATACAGCTTTGAACCGGAAAATCTGCCTTGTCAATTTGTACCAAACAAGCTGCCTCTTTCTTTTCCAATGTGGTAGAAACGAGTTTAACGAGCTTCTTTTATTGAAAATGGGAACTTATCTCTTTTTGGATCTAGATGTTTTTTAAATCTGAGAACTGGGAGTGCGACTATTAAAGAGCTGGGAGCTTTGCTGTTTTTAAAAATCACTAGGTTTTCTATTTGAGTAATGGAAGGGTTTTTTCATTTGAGAACCGGAAGCTCTTTTGTTTGGGAGCTGGATGGATTTTTCTGTCCAAATGTTTTTTTCTAAGTCCAATTTTTTTTTCTCTTTAGATCTGGAGGTATTTTTTTCATTCGAAAACTGGAAGTTTCTTTTCTTTTGCGAAGCGTTTTCCCTATTTGATAATTGGAGGTGTTTTTTTCATTTGAGTACAACCAGAAGTTCTTTTCATTTGAGAACCAAAACCTTGTTTTTGTTCTGAAAGTTTATTATTTATTTGGGGACTGGAAGGTTTCTTTTCTTCACTTCATTTGGGAATTGGAGGAAATTTTTGTGTTTTGTTTTCGTGTTGTCTTGGGCTGCTCGTGTTGAATTTGCATCGTGCAAATCCAATTCGTATTATTCACAATTGGGAAAATGTAATATGTATTACATTACAATAAATATTTTATAATATGTATCCACAATTGAGTAGTTGTGTTTTGTTTTATTCTTTTGGGCCAGCATGTATTGGATTTGCATCGCTGGGTCCCATTGCCCTCTATGGGGTCATCTGGACGCTCGAGTACGGGAGATGATTTGACTGAAGATGTGGCCCCTCCATATTCGCTTATGGAACATCCTCCTCTTGCTGCCTTTGTCAACGGTAATTATTTGAACACAAAAGTTATTTGGATAGAAACAGTATTTGAACGCAAGCATTATTGGGACACCAATATTATTGTAACAGGGACTTTATTTGAATACAAACATTATGCTTGATTCTGTTTGTTACCTTGTTAATATGGCGTCTCTCACTTTCTCCTCTCTCCTCTCTCTTTCTCTGTGTCTGTCTCTCACTCTCTTCTGTCAACGTATTTGGGTCTAAAGGGTCTCAATGAATTGAATGGGCTGAATATGATGGGAGAATTACACTGTTGCCATTTACTGCCGTACTCTAAGTAATTGTACAGTTTTGTACAGTTTCATGAGTAATCGTACAAAGACTCCTCAGAAAACTGTTGTGAACTTTACAATTTCCCAAGAGTAATAACAATTTCCAATTGTCTACTTCTTTATCAGATTTACTTTCGAGGTTTAGTTGTCATTCCAGTCTTTTTTTAGTAAAAATTGTCATTCTGAAAGGAAATTAGTGAACATGCTTCGATGTAAATAGTATGGCTCCCTTACTGGTTGTGTAAATAGTCAAAAAACCTTTGTTTTCGTTTTTTTTTTTTTTCTTAACCTGATTCTTTTGTCTGGCATTTGTGTTTGTCCCTCATCCTTCTCTCATCGTTCAATAATGTACAACAGAATTAACTCAACAACACGAAAAAGACATTCAATATTTTCCAGCATTTTTGTTTGTCGTCTTCTTAACATCCAAATGATACATGCCCCCCTCACATTTGACCAGCCTACTGTCAAACAAAACAAAACATTTTTCGTCGAAGTTAAACTGTTTTCGCTATTTTCCCTTACTCTCCTCGTCTAATCCCCCACCACTCTCCATCTCCCTCTCCCCCCCCTTCCCCCTCCTCCTCTCCCTCCCTCTCTCCCTCTCCCTCTCCACAGGTGTTTTAGCCACTCTTAATCAGCTTCGCCACTGTGCCCCAACTTCCCTCCGAAGTACCTTAGGTAATCAAGTCCAGCGTGCTTTAAATAGTGTGGGTGATATCCTTTTGCGGTACCACGAAACTCGTATAGTGAGAGATTCGGAAATGAGCCTTTTCCTCGCCATGTGTCGAGCTTTCATTGAGGTTTGTGGACCTCTCCCTCTCCCTGAATGTTTTTTTCTTTTACTTTTCAATAGAGCATGGTTTTTTCTTGTTTCTTTTTGAGACAAGGAGAAAATATTTTTTTCTGTCGAGTTAGAGAATGAGTTATTTTCCGGGTAAGAGCATGCCCTCCTTTTTTGAGGCTAAGAGGTTGGATTTATTTCCCGACTTAGTTTTGGAGTTAATAGTGTGCCTTAAACCCCTAAAAAAACCTGATTCAGAGTTTTGCAGTTCGGAAAATTTGGTTAGGATTTGAGAAGTTATTCATCTGCGAAAAAGTGATTTCAATGTCATCTCTGAAATATTATTATGAGTAGTTTACCTTTTGTATTTTACTAAAGGAAGATCCATACGGAGCTTTTGTTGCTAGTTTTCCTTTTTCCCCGACTAAAGCTAGGTTTGGTTTCATAGTTCTAGTGCTTTTATTATGCCCTAAATTATATTTCTGAAGTGCGGAAAATGACTTCATGTCATGTGTTTTAAATTTTAATGAGTAGAGTTTGCATCAAAAGTGTATAATTTAACAAGCATTTTTCACAGCTTGAAGAGGATGTCCTTAACCCTTTTTGAGTCAGAATGGTGCAAAAAGAGGAAGGCCTTAAGGGAACGACTGAAAATGAACTTAGTCAAAGATGTTTGACTATTGAGCCATTTTCATAATGGCACATTTTTTTTTTATGTGATAGTTTTCATGATTTCTTTTCTTCGGTTCCTAAAGCTATATTAAACTAGTAAAACTAGACATCACTGAAGGGCCTTCTCTCTCTCTCCCTCTCCCTCTCCCTCTCCCTCTCCTTCTCCCTCTTCACCACCTTTGTAACATAACACTCCCACCAACCACTATTTCTTCCCCTCCCTCTCCCTCTCTCCCGTTCCTCTCCCTTTCCCTCTTCACCACCTTTGTAACAAAATACTCCCACCAACCACTATTTCTTCCCCTCCCTCTCCCTCTCCCCCTCTCTCTCCGTACAGGTTGTCTGTCCTTACTGTGCCTTTTGTTTTGGACGATGTTACCCCGGAGGGGGAAATTTGGTCGATATTAGAGTGGTAGTGGAGCCTGTGAGGAGGCTGGTATTGGCTAGTATTCCTCCACCAGAAGAGAATGGGGGAGAGGAGGAGGCCGTTGACGATGGGGAAGAGGGAGGAGGAGAGGGAGGAGGAGAGGGAGGAGAGGGAGGAGAAAGAGGACCGGAAGGAGGGGAGACTGAAGCTGAGGCCAAAGGCTCTGAAGTCGATGATTTAGTATCGGGTGAACCTGCTTTCGGTAAGTTGAGGGGCCAATAGAAAAAAATGTTGAATTTCGCTTTTTATTTATTGATGTATTTTATTCCTCTCTTTCCTTTTTTTTTAGGGTGGTATTGCAGGTCTTTTGTCTTTCAGTCTTTTGTTTGTAATGGTTTTTGTCTCTTTCCATGAGGTCATTTGCTGTCTTGTCATTATTTTTGTGGAAAATAAGTTTAGTTAAGGTATTAAAAGTAAAAATCACATTTATAGTCAAAAGGTTGGCATTTAATTCTGATATGGAGATCAACAAATGTTTTTTTTTTGAGGAAACTGTTCATTTTCTCATCGAAAACATATTTTTGTTTTTTTTTTATGTTTTAGTCACTCGTTCTTACCCAATTGATGTTTTATTCACTTATTCGTTTTTATTTTCTTGTTTACACACTCGTCCTGTCCTCTTAATCTTATGGCGATTTCTTATCTTTTTTGTAGTGAATAAAATGTTCTTATTTGTCATTTCATATATTTTTGGTCAATAATATTTTATAAACTGTCATTGTTTAAGTTTGTGATCAATAATTAATATATTTTTGGTTATCACATTTGTGATTAATAAACTTTTTTCGTTTAGTTTTACCATTTCTTTTAGTTCTGGTGATTTTTTGTTTTTTATCATTTGACATGTTTCTGATCAAACTATCACAATAATTTATCCATAAATTTGTCTATAAATTTGTTAATCAACAAATTGACAAATTTCTGTTAATCACAGAATTAACAAAAAATCACAGAATCACAGATTTGACAAAAATTATGTTAATTCTGTTTTTGTTAATTGTTTTTTAATCATTTGTTATCATTATACCTTGTGGGGGATTGTTAATTTTCAACTCTTTTGTTTCAATTTTCAATTTTTTTTAATTCAATGTTTCCAAATTTGATGCAGATGGGAGGGGGAGAGATGAAGGAGAGGAGGCAACCGGAAGTAGAGAAGTATCTCGAGGAGAGGAGGGAAAGAAGAGATACGACTCAACCGGAGAAAAAGGTACCACAGTTAGTGTTGAAAATGGTCACAAAAAACCTGGTCCAGAAGGTTCTCCTAGTCAACTCTCGAGTCAAGGAACATTAAAAGGTGTGACCGCATTGAAAGGGAAGGAGGAAGGGGAGGGAGGAGGACAATCCCAAGGGAGGGAGGGAGGAGGAAAGGAACTCCCTTTACCCCCACGGTTCGTTCAAGCTAGTAGTGGGAGGTAAAAATGGTTTTGCTCATTTAACAGGGGAGGGAAAGGGAGAGGGAAGGGGAGGAGAGGGAGAGGGAGGGGGAGGAGAGGGAGAGGGAGGAGGAGAGGGATCGGAGGGGTAAAAAGGGTTTTGTCCATTTATCTGCAAAAAGTAGGGCTTAGGATTTTTTCTCTTTTTTGTCCTTTTCCTTTTTCGTCATCTTTTTCATCATCTTTTTCCTAAGGTTTTTCACCTCATTTTTTTTTTATTTTTTTTTCGGTGCATGGCGCCTTTTTCCTTTGTTTCCACGGGTTGGAAAATAAGTTTTTTTTTTCTTTATCTTTTTTCTAAAGTGCGACCGTGTTTCGGTAAAAGCGTTTTTTTTTTAATCACATCTCGTCTTTGATGTTTAACTTTTTTGGTCTCTTTTTTAATTGACCTTTTTCTGGAAGGTTCCCAGTTTTGGAAAAGTGTCCCATGTTTCACGTCTGAAAAAAAATGTTTCGATTTTTTTTGAATTTGGTTACTATTTTTTTTTGTCTTTTTCTTCGTGCCATTTTTAGCATAAAATGACGTTTTTTGACTGAAAAACATGTCATTTCTATGCTCTATAGGGTTTTATTTGTTCGTTTCAAAGGATACTTCCTATTGCTTTTTGTTTGTTTTCAAATGCGTTGCTCGATTAATTTTTGCTCATTCAAAAACGTTTAGTTTTTATGGTTATTGACTTGTTCGTTTATTTTCCTCTTTAATATGTAATACACAAGATATACAAGATATACATGATAGATATACAAGATATACAAGGAGTGGGAGTTACATTGAAACCGTCCATCCAGTTTTTACCAGTCATAGCCAGTGTCTTATAATTATGTTACAAACTGTTAATTTACTTATCGACCATTACAATAAGTATCAGATTTTATTCGTAGTCATCCGCTTTTTGTTTCGTTTTGCTTTTCGTGGTTCAATTGTGCGAAAAACAGAAGGAAACATTAATATCTGTACACTATACTTGAATTATGTGTTTTACAGTAAAATGTTCTTATGGTGTAAGGTAACCAATATAGCATTTTCAGTTGTTTTCAATTGTTTTCGCACATTTTTAACTATGGTTCATTTGCTTCACAAATGTTTTTTTGCACTAGAGCTGTGTGCTCTCTGAAAAACTTAAATGAATGCCTCATGTTCAATGCATGTAAAACATCAGAATTTTTGAATACGGTAGAAACCATTTGGTTTAACTGAATAATAAATAAAATAACCAATAGATAAAATGCACTTGAAAAATTCGGCTTTCAAATCAAGTCGACATTTTAAACCTTGCTGCCTCTCAGAAGTGGGAGGATTTTTTAGGGTTTAAGGGTTTTTTGGGTTTTTTTTGGGTTTTTAAGGGTTCTCGTTATCTTTGGTTGTTTTTAGTGTGTCTTTATTTACTGGAGCATAATGAACACCACAGTTTGTCACCGTTATTGACATCTCTTCACGTGGTAGCTCGAAAATGTGTAGTATGTGTCTACTTTAGGATTGTAAGTTTTTCTTTATATAGCAAGCTCAAAACTTATTTAAGATGTGCTTTTCTATGACTCTTAAGGCTAGGTGACAAAAGATGATGCACACTTTTTGGAATGCTGCTATCAATATTATCAAAATATTTTAAATCCAGTGGACTTCGACTGGTGTCGAATGTTTTGTTTGAAAATTCTGTTTTTGGGAAGACGCAGATGTCATAGCCGGTGTCATCTGATTTGAACGCTGGTAATCAGATGGACATGATACATGCTTCAGTTAAACTGTGGCTTGCCCAGTGAAATGTGTATGTCATATTATTCGTTACATATGGCTTTGTAATGTACGAATCAATGCTGAGTTCCCAGTATTAAGTATCATATTGTTCCAAACCTCACGATGTAAGACTATATTTAGCTAATTTTTATATATTTGGAAGATGTGACATTATTCGGTATGCCGATATTTCTGACGTCACGTGTAAGTTTGGCTGCCGATGGTTCATCCACAATTTACGAATATTGCTGACGTGGCAGATAGTGTCGCATACTGAAAATTTCATGAGTGTCTCTCCCCGATAAACGCCATCTCTTCAGTGTTATTGGCCGGTTCATAGGACCTTATCTTCGGAAAATGTGACGGTTACGGGTGCCCATGAGGCGTTTTAGTTTAAAGTACGAAAATATCAAACTAGGAATAGAAAGACACCTGCCTGCAATGACATAAAACTTTGCATTTCAACTGTGAACTGTCATAACATGCCCAGTATCTGATAATTTCACCAAATATATCGTTCTTTTTAAAGCTCGACTACTTTTAGAAAACTATAGGCAACTGTCCCGTGATAAATTACTCCAACTCCTTCATTTCACTTATTGGAATTGCTTCTGCTCGAAAGCGACAGAATAGATTTTGTCCATCTGTGTGTGACAATAAGAGAATACATAAGAGAAAACGCTTTTGCTCTACAAGCCTGTTTTGGGTTTCTGAGCGTCGGACAAATTTGGTGATAATAATTGGTCATGATGCAATATCATGATTTTTGATTTTTTTTTTTATTTTTTATGGCATGAGTCGTATACTTTTTGACAAGCTACTTTCCAAGTCATAGTGAAAATGGTTGACACGAGAATCACATAAAAATGGCACCAAACTTTCAATTTTTACAGGTAAGCGAGCCTTTTTCTACGAAGAAGTGTATAACTCACTTAGGAGAAACAGATGACATTGAAGATCTACAACCTCCTCCTCAGTACTCAAAAATGGAGAAATGGAGGACTTGAACTACTTCACAATTTTAAACTTCCACTTATTCCTACAAGCTCAAAGCTTTGACCCAACATTGGAACTAACATACTACTCCGAGATTTCCATGACTTCATCCTGCAAACAAAAACCCTAAACCTGAATAAAACCCCAAAAAAAACCCCAAAAAAACCCTACAACACCAAGCTCTTAAATGTCGATTGCTTTCGCTTCGATGATACTAGAGATGGACCTTATTTTGTGAACTTTGACTATCTCCAAACCACTTTGGGTAAAAACGTGCTCCCATTCGTCCAATGTCCTCTCTCGTCCGGGACACATGGCCAACATATTTATATCCAAACCAGTTTTATACATATAAAAGGGATCTTTTGGGCCCTCCAAAACAACATCGATTACGAGAACTCTTGCCCTAGGATTGGGAGTTGTGACATTTGTCATAGCTTGTTTTACCCGTTTAAGAATGGAAATCGATTGGGAATCGTTCCAATCGTGCAAAATAAGTTTAACCACATAGACGTCTTTTCCGGAGGGCTCCACTTTTTCAAAGAAGTTACCTTTTCACAAGGAAAATATGGTTCACAAATATCATTCTCATAGAAAGAAAGGGAGGGAGGGAGAGAGGGAGAGAGGGAGAGAGGGAGAGAGGGAGAGAGGAGAGGGGAGAGGGGAGAGGGGAGAGGGGGGGAGGGGGAGAGGGGGAGGGGGGGAGGGGGGGAGGGAGGGAGGGAGGGAGAGGGAGAGGGAGAGGGAGAGGGAGAGGGAGAGGGAGAGGGAGAGGGAGAGGGAGAGGGAGAGGGAGAGGGAGAGGGAGAGGGAGAGGGAGAGGGAGAGGGAGAGGGAGAGGGAGAGGGAGAGGGAGAGGGAGAGGGAGAGGGAGAGGGAGAGGGAGAGGGAGAGGGAGAGGGAGAGGGAGAGGGAGAGGGAGAGGGAGAGGGAGAGGAGAGGGAGAGGAGAGGGAGAGGGAGAGGGAGAGGGAGAGGGAGAGGGAGAGGGAGAGGGAGAGGGAGAGGGAGAGGGAGAGGGAGAGGGAGAGGAGAGGGAGAGGGAGAGGGAGAGGGAGAGGGAGAGGGAGAGGGAGAGGGAGAGGGAGAGGGAGAGGGAGAGGGAGAGGGAGAGGGAGAGGGAGAGGGAGAGGGAGAGGGAGAGAGAGAGAGAGAGAGAGAGAGAGAGAGAGAGAGAGAGAGAGAGAGAGAGAGAGAGAGAGAGAGAGAGAGAGAGAGAGAGAGAGAGAGAGAGAGAGAGAGAGAGAGAGAGAGAGAGAGAGAGAGAGAGAGAGAGAGAGAGAGAGAGAGAGAGAGAGAGAGAGAGAGAGAGAGAGAGAGAGAGAGAGAGAGAGAGAGAGAGAGAGAGAGAGAGAGAGAGAGAGGGAGAGAGAGAGAGAGAGAGAGAACCATACACGTGTGTGTCATTAAGCCTTCTGGTTAAAAAAAGGATCCCTCAACCTCCTCCTTGAGATATTTAAGTTACTCCCACAATCTTTTTCTTTTCGCAAGACCTCCAAATTCCCAAATGCCATCGAAAGATGATTTCTCAAGGATGATTTAAGGTATGACGTTACTTTAGGTAGGTTGAGGAGTATATAATTCTTACCTGCTTGAAAGGTAATACCAAACTCATCTGTTTCCTTTAACTTTTCTCCTTCAATCACTACCTTGCGATCAAAAACTGTCGCCTTGCCTCGTAATGCCGGCCAATATTTCAATATTTCTATCATCAAGCCGCCTTTGCCTCCTCCAACATCCACTATCGACCTGCGCTTTTCAAAAATGTCAAAAGATCCTCTGTCAATTTGGTGATAGCCTTAAACAATAAAGCACATAAACAGTTAAACGACGACAGTAAGTTTTTAACATATATGATAATATGATTAAGATGACATAGCAGTACATGTTGGAGGGCAGTTAGAGAGCACATAATCAAGCCTACTATTATCAATTATGTTGGAGATTTTAAAACGGCTCACTTAAATGCTCGATTTCCAACCGCCAAACATCACCAAACTACATTAAGCTTATAACTTTGACGCTTTTCAATTGATGTTTGGACCAAGATAAAGTAAAAAATGAACATTCGGTATGTAGTGGAATGTTTCTGATGGTAGCAGTTCAGGGCCGAAAAAATAATGCTTAACCAAACTGGTTATGTAAAAGACCAGTGTTGGGTTTCAAGTGTTCAATGCTCTGTCTAACAAAATGTTCGCAATTTTTGTCCACCAAAAAGTCAAATTGGGCGAAAAAATAAAATGATTGAAAAATTGTGTTTCATATTCAGCATTCAATGGTTAATGGCCAACATTTTCCAATGTTCAGTGTCTGCTTTACGATTGATACTCAAATTTTCATCGTTTTTCTAGTGTTTTAACGGTTTTTTTAAGGTTCTTAAAATCTGTTGAAGATTTTCGCTGCAATTGACCAAATTTCCCGATATGTTAAACCCCTAAATTTTGTGACCTGAAATTGGACCAATCGTAATCTTGCACCAAAGGCTCTGCCTCCACCACTAGCCCTGCAGCGAATGCGAGATCGGCTTTTCGACTCAGTTTTAGATTTTCGTCATAATACTCCCACAGTGGTTTCCCCACTGCTTGCTCAAAGCCACAGCCTCCCCTTTCAACTGCCGCTTGCAAATTTGACCATCCTGCAAAGGACAAAAAACGATAGACGGAGAAGAGCGAAACCGGAAAACATAAATTCACCTCTGAATTTATGCAAAAGAAGGCACATGATATACTACAGTTAGTGCTAGTGTTGTTTCTAGTTTTGAACTGCTGCTTGCAAAATAAATCATCCTGGAACGAACCCGAGATAGTAAATTCACCTACGGAATGTCGGCAAAAAAGACGAATTCTAAGAGTTAGTCCGAGTCAAGTACGTTACACACTATAAGGCATTTACCATTTTGTCACCACAAGAACTTCAAATATTAAGAAAAAAACTTGTGAATTGCAACCACAAACAATTATTTGCACAAACATCAACTGTAAGCCATTTCCTTTTTTTGTCAGTCCGCAAAGACGAAGAGCTAAGTCAACCTAGTCGGATACCGAAATCTGCCAAAACATCAACATGTCTTTCTTCTGCTATTAAATTGCAACAAAAGTAAATGATTTGTTTAGTGTGAGAAAATAAATTATTGAATTAGGCATTTGCAGCTTAGCAGCTGGAAAAAGTTACATGCAAAACAACACTTAAAATAAGGCTCTGAACTTAGCCATTTCATTATCAACCGGCAATAGTCCTTTAGAAATGCAAACCCACCAATTCTATGGTCTTCAGCTCCGTTCAAGAACAAAAGTATGGGTGCAAGGGAAGTTGGTCCAGCACACAGGAGAGCTGACATTGATGTAAGGCCAAAACGGCCGTGCTTGTCATAAGAAAAAACGCCATTAGAAGCCAAAAATTTCAAAACTCGAAGCAGATTGTCTTTATCTACTGGTCCATCCAATCTCTGCAAAATGGTGAAGATGAAAAACATCAAACACACGTTTCAAATACGTTTAAAAAACATTCAGAAACATTCAAAAAACATTCAGAAATACGCAAAGTTTAGAATGTTGTAAACTATGTGTTTCAAGCAAAACAACAACCACTCTTATTGAGTTTAGAAAAGAAAAAGTATTCAAACTGTGGTTGCAATGGAGAAAGGACATCTCAAGTCATGAAATATTTCCAGAAGTGAAAAATGGAGCACCTGAAAGAGTTCTTTACATCCACAGTAATTTGTTACCATTTACTAGTAGGAAATGAAAAAATTTCAACACCACCATCTGGTCCATTTATTATTCTCATCAGCATATATACTCGAAGCAAATTCATAAGGAAAATTACTCATAAAGACAGTTCATTAGGATAATTGAAATATATTAGGACAGTTCAGTAATAAGGATTGCCATAGAAATAGCAAAAGTAATATCAGGATTATCAGAAATACTCGTTAATCACTTCAATACTGAGAGCAATAATTCGATCGTACATATAAACTTCTTGGATTCCGGAAAAAATCACTAATCCACAATTTCACATCAAACAAGAAAAAAATGCCAGAAATTTGTTTATGTCACATCTGCAATATAGCAAAAAAGTTATTTTTTAACTATCTTCGTAGACAACAAGCACCAGAAAAATAAAAAGGGGGAACAGACATGGCAGAAATCATACATACATTCCAACACCATTTACAAAATTTTAAACTGAGCAACAATCTTGTACTTTTTAGTACACCTATTCAAGTTTTATTTTGTCAGTAACTCAAAAAATAACCAGAAAACAAAAAACTGAACGGTATAAGATATTCATATCACCTCAGCAATACTGTGAATATCCTTAGGTCCATCCTTTACTATGTCTGCAATTCCCATCCTTGCAGCAAGACTCAGACATTCCGAAAGAAAGAAAGCGCAGCCTTGACGTATGAGGCGGACATCTGGAGGCAGTAAGGAAATAAGAAGACCGTACAGAATCTCCCACAGCCATATAAAAGTGTGGAAGATGAACTTTGGAGGGAGACGACAACTAGAGCGCTGCTGCCAAAACTTCCACCATGGAATGGCTGGACTTGCTGCAGCAGTCTGTGGTTTTGCCATTTTAGTACGAAGGTTTTAGTACGCAGGTTTTAGTACGAAGGTTTTAGTACGAAGGTTTTAGTACGAAGGTTTTAGTACGAAGGTTTTAGTAGGAAGGTTTTCACAGGTATTGTAGTAGCCTGCAGATTATAGTACTTAAATTATGAAGAATACTGATGCCCTGCAGCAACAAAGACAACCCAAGAGTACCACACGAATGGCCTAATTTGACCAGGTGACACTCGGCACAACAAGAGCCGCTTAGAATCACAACACAGCTCACTTAATGCTGCATTCACACTATGAAATGGATGATGAATTGCTGCATTTGCTGCATTCACACTAGAAATGGATGATGAATGAGACGAGGAAACGAATAATCCCGTACCATTCATTCCGCAAAAAAACAAAAGCAGAGGCGCCAAACAGGTCGACCGTTCGGCTGTCAACCTGTTTGGAGCGTAGTGACGGACAAAACATACGATTTGGAGCTTCGCGACGGACAAAACATACGGTAAAGTGAGTCAAAACTTGACCATTGCGGTAAGTCATCTTCTTTTCCGGAAAACCTTTTCGGAATGCAGAAATCCGACTTTGAAAAAACAGGAAATCGTATCCCGAATGAATGATCCGTACTGTAACGAAATTTTTAAAAATGCTAACCCATTATCAAATAGCCAATCAAAATCATCTATAAAAGAACGTAAAAAAAATGTAAACTTAAATTTCTTTTTGGAACTTTGACGAAATGAGTCATTGGCGACTAATTGTACGTCAACATGAGTCACATCGTGACGTTATTGTTGACGTGAGATGACGTCAAGGGCGATTCACGTCCAAACAAAATAAAAGGACATTCATTTACTCATCTCATCCGTCATCCATTTTTAGGGTGAATCGTGCATGAGAGCCCATAGTTTTCCAAAAACAATAAATACAAAGTTTGTTATGTATTTTGTGATGACATTTTTGTAAGAGATTGCTGGCAGTCCTTCGGAGTGACTAGGAAATGATTCAGAATACTACTGTAGTGTTTCGTATCGGTAAGGATTTGCCGATAACCGATATGGACCTTTTTCCGGGTACCCGATAATCGATATATTGGTACGATATATCGCCATCGGTGTTATTGCCGATAAATAGCCGATATATATCGGTTATTATCGGCGATAATACCGATATCGATAACTATCGGAAATAATTGTACGGACCGTAGAGATAAATATGGTGGCTGTAAATGGCGGTAGTCTGACAAATGTGCTCAGTCCATAGATGTCCCGTGCGCATATTACGCACGGTAAACGAATACTATATACGGTACGCATCAAACGATGATGAAAGTAAATAAAATGCGTACCTTACTTTGTACCCGTACAATATTTTTACAATTACGTACAGTGTCCGTCGCTGTTCGTACATTTTAGGGTTATTTTACGGGATTATTAAGGGTTTCTAAGGTACATTGCCGTACGTTCTTTTTACATTTCAGTACAGCTGCCGTAGATATTCCGTACTATTAGGTTTTTTAGAGTACACTTTCATACAATTTCGTACATTTCTGATAAATTTCATTACTTTTTAAGATTTTTAAGGATTTTCTAAGATTAAGCTTTTCGTACGTTTTTGTACATGGCCGTACAGCAAAATTTACACAAATTATACAAAAAGTATGAAAAAAACGAATACTACGTAGTTTTCGTAAAAAAGCTAAAATCCGTACGAATTGGACATCGACGGTTCAGTCTGCTCTGTTCGTCTGTTCGTCTGTTCGTTTTTTTTTTTTTTAAGTTTGATTCTCGAATTTTACGATGTATTTTAATTTTTCTGTTTCGGTACAGTACAGTAGTATAGTTTTAAAACTATAATGTATTATTTTAAATTTGTCTACGTTTATGTGCTGCGCTGTCCGTAATAATTATCAGTTAAATAGATACGGAACAGATTGTTATACGTGGCATTCCACGCTATATAATGTAAATAATGTAAAACAATATATTATAAAGTACTATAGTATGCGTACTATATATTTTTTAAGTTATCGCCGATATGGAATTTGTTGGTCTCCGACCGATATATCGGGACCTCTGACCGTTCGATAACCGATAACTATCGGTATCGGTGTTATCGCGATAAGTTTATTACCGATACAAAACACTACATAATACAATTCGGTTGCATCCAATAGATTAAACTTTTCTTACTTTATTGTTATTATATCCTTTTTTATTATTATTATTATTACCAGGTTAAAAGTCGTCGCTACTTCAGCGACGAGATTTGCGTGGTTCACACTTGAAAAATGGGAAAACGGATGTCATAAATTTTGGGATCCGTACGCCAAATTTCATAAAATGACAAAAAACGCGGCAGTGACGGTTGGGGCAGTTGGCTTGACCGTTTTGGAGCGTAGCTGCGGACAAAAGACGCAGTTCTATGCGTCAAAACTCGAGAGCTGCGTATACCAAAGGACAAAACGCCATCGGACATCATGTTCGGAATGCACTTTTTCGTTTTTGAAGAATTTCGAAAACGACGCGCACGGACGTGAACCGTACAAGAATTCATTCCGTCGCAAACTTATGAAAACTAGAGGACCAATCAGATAAGATAACACGTGATGTAAAAACAAAAAAAAAAACACCAATTGAAAAAAAGAAAAAAGGGCGTGGTCTAAGGGCGTGTCCCCGTGTGTTCAAGTAAGGGTTTTTTTCCGTCGTTTACACAGAAAATGGGACTTTCTACTTGAAAATATTACACCGTACGAAAAATGGGCAAAAACTCAAATACATTTTGCGTCATCTTGGAACTTGAAAGGTACGGCGACTTGGCAGTATTATCATCGCGACGCACTTCCAGCTCATCTTCACACTTGCACTGAAATCAAATCGCGATCTGCTTTTAATCAAAATACTACCCTATTGACGAATAGAAAGCCTGAATTGCACGCGTCAAAAGTTTTCATTTGTTTTTTTGCAGTTGGGAGAATACACGAAAATAAATTTGTTTGTCTGTTTGCTTATGTTGTCCACTTGTGGGCGTCTACAAATGTCATTTTGTAGACGTAGGCGATTGCTTATGTCGTTCACGTGTGGGCGTCAACAAATGACAGCTGGCGTCGACAATTGTCCCAGTATGTCAGGAGCTCTTTGCGGCGTACAAATGTCCGCACTTTGTTCCGAGATCGTTGGCGTCTACAAATGTCAGCAGTTTGGGTTTCGCAAGTATTGGCGACGTGTACAGCTGCCACATATTCAAAATAATGAACGCGCAAGTAACGATTGACATAGGCACACTTTGGAAAGTACACCGTAAAATCGGCGCTAAATTCCAAAATAACGTTTCAAAATATCGGTTACATGGGGACACGCCCTAAGTTCCTTCGCGGTTGTTTTCGGTCTGTACAAACGCTTGCGTGGCAGTACATTCTGGTTTGGAAGGCTTCGTACATATCATGTCCGCAAAGCGTTTACTTTTCGTACGGACAAGTGGCTCGTATCACGACGCGCTAGTTGACGTAGGCTAGCGTCATGTGCCAGTTCACAGTGGACAAAAAAAAGTACCGTTTCCATACCATACCGTTTTCCCATTTTTCAAGTGTGAACCACGCAATTATCTCACGCTAGAAATGGATGATGATGAGGAAATGAATAATCCCGTACAATTCATTCCGAAAAAAAACAAAACAGAGGCGCCAAACAGGTCGACCGCTCGGCTGTCAACCTTTTTGGAGCGTAGTGACAGACAAAATATATGATTTGGAGAGTAGTGACGGACAAAACATACGGTCAAGTGCGTCAAAACTTGACAACTGTGGTAAATCATCTTCTTTTCCGAAAAACCTTTTCGGAATGCAAAAATCCGACTTTGAAAAAACATGAAGTCGTACCCCGAATGAATGATCCGTACTGTAACGAAAAAATGGTAACCCATTTTCAAATAGCCAATCAAAATCATGTAAAATAGAACATCAAAAAATGTAAACTTAAAACTTCTTTGGAACTTTGACGAAACGTCCTCCCCCCTTCTTACCTCCTGCAGGACGATGGTTTGGTACGGACGGATTTGAGTCATCGGAACCTAATCGTACGGCAGCATGAATCACATCGCGACGTTTTTGTTGACGTGAGGTGACGTCAAGGGCTATTCACGTCCAAACAAAAAAAAAAGGACATTCATTTCCTCATCTCATCTGTCATCCATTTCTAGTGTGAATCGTGCAACTGATGCCTCATTGAGAGTCCATAGTTTTCCAAAAACAATAGTTTTCCAAAAACAATAGTTTTCCAAAAACAATAAATACAAAGTTTGTTATGTATATTGTGATGACATTGTTGTATGAGAATGCTGGCAGGTCCTTTGGAGGAGTGACTAGGAAACATAGTTGTTCAAAACGTATTCTACGCAATATTTGAACGCGCGTACAATACGCAGAAACTGGAGAGGTCGATTTGAAAAAATAGTAAAAAACGATAATGAATTTTTTTCCGTACAAATCCGCACATGTTAAAAAAAATGAATTGAACATGTACCGCAGTTTGTTCAAGTTTTCATGGCGGCTTCTTTGGAAAAAAAATTGAAGAAGACGTTCGTACACATTTCAAACTTACGGCGCGAAAATAGTGTGACGCCGCGACGACTCTTTTTGGAATTGTCCGTAGACGTGACGATAAGTTTCCGTACATATCCGTGTACATTCTGTTCAGTTTACTGAACAAAAAGTACCGATACGTGCATCGAATCTTTTCATTAACTTCGTACAGTTCCCGTTAAAATTCGTACAGTTACCGTGATTTATCTATAGGTTTCCGTAAATTTCAGTTTCAGTTTACAATAGACGTATTTTTGCGATTTTTTGAAAAGTCACGTACAATACGTAGAAATTGGAAAAAAGGAAAAAAACGCGCGTATTGAACAACTAGGCTAGGAAATGATTCATAACACAATTCGGTTGCTTGCAATAGATTAAACTTTTCTTACTATTATTGTTATTATTATCCTTTTTTTTATTATTATTATTAGCATGTTATAAAGAATTTATAAGAAGGTGTCACGTTGTTAAATGATTTTCGACGAGATTGACACGTGTCCAGGAAAGCAGGAAAAGCAGGAATTCTAGATTTGAGAAATATCTTGGAATCACCGCTTTACGGTACGGTACGGTTTTGTACCGTACCGTAGTTCATTAAATTAATAAATTATAAATGATTAGGGTGAGTCTCCATCAGCGAAAAATTCGGGTAGTTCACTATAGTCCGTACTTTAACGTACTATGTCGTACTGTTTGTTTATGTCTTTTAAAAAACATGCTTAGGCCATTTCTCCATCAGACGCCGACAGTAATCGTACGGATACGATTACTGGCAGTAATATTTAGGCCACTTCTCCATCAGGTCGTGTCAGCAAGGAATCTATTGCTTGCGTGCTTTCTTTTGATTGGATGCACGTAGATTCCCTGTTCTACGGCGAGATTCGTCAAAGATTCCAAAAGCGAAATATCTAAAGTCGTATCCGTACAGCCAGCCGCAAAATAAAATTACGGGAATGTACAATTTGTACGTTCCTGTTTTGTCGTTGTACTAACAGTGTACAATTTCTACGTTCCTGTTTTGTCGTTGTACTAACGGTGTACAATTTCTACGTGCATGTTTTGTCGTTGTACTAACGGTGTACAATTTCGACGTACTTGTTTTGTCGTTGTACTAACGGTGTACAATTTCTACGTTCTTTCTACAATTTCTACAATCCAGGCGCAACAAATTCCGAATGACGATGGATGGTGGTGGAGGCGTCACGACACATTCTTCAACAAACTTTTTGTGCTGGTTTTCGTTGGATCTGATTCCTGCCTGTCCGAAGGCGCGTGGCAAATGTCCGATGGCGCGCGGCTCGTACGTCACCTTTCCACGCGTAAACGTTTTACACGTTCGGTGATTAATGACTCTCCTCCCTGAGGAGAGTCATTAATCATTGGACGACGTGACTTCTTGCTTCGAAAAAACGTAATCGGACGGTCGACGTTGTCTCCCAGAAGTTTGGAGAATCTTGACGCGCCGACAGTAATGATGTTTAAAAAAAAAAAAAAAAAAATAGTACGACCATGTACGAAAATGAGCTGGACACGTACGGAAATGTACTTTTTCCAGTAATGAACCTCACTTTTCGCCTGATAGAGGTTAACCCTTATTGAGAATCTATCAGGATTCTCTAAGTGTCCAGGATTAAACATTGACCGTTCAATTTGCTGAATCCACATCCGCGGAGAATTAAACTGTAGGATGACCATCGTCCCCGACAATCCTCAACCGTCCTCACGGAGGACAGAGGCCAGCTCGAGACTATTGCATGGTTCACACTTGAAAAATGGGAAAACGGTATGGTATAGAAACGGTAATTTTTTTTGTCCGCCATGAACTGGCACGTGACGCTAGCCTACGTCAACTAGCGTGTCGTGATTCGAGCCACTTGTCCGTACGAAAAGTAAACGCTTTGCGGACATGATATGTACGAAGACTTCCAAACCAAATTGTATTGCCACGCAAGCGTTTATACAGAGCGAAAATAACCGCGAAGGAACTTAGAACATGCCCTTTTTTCTTTTTTTCTATCGGTGTTTTTTTTTTTTAGTATTACGTGTTCTCTTATCTGATTGGTCCTCTAGTTTCTCATAAGTTTGCGACGGAATAAATTATTGTACGGTTCACATCAGTGCGCTTCGTTTTCGAAAATCTTCAAAATCGAAAAAGTGCATTCCGAACATGATGTCCGATGGCGGGCGGCAGTTGCCATTTGGTATACGCAACTGTCGAGTTTTGACGCATAAAACTGCGTCTTTTGTCCGTCGCTATGCTCCAGAACGGTCAAACCAACTGCCCCAACCGTCACCGCCGCGTTTTTTGTCATTTTATGAAATTTGGCGTACGGATCCCAAAATTTATGACATCCGTTTTCCCATTTTTCAAGTGTGAACCACGCATATGTATGGACTCCACCACGTGGATAATAACGTGTAACTGCCACGATGTGTCAGAACATTGTGAAACGGTGTCTCAGTTTTGTTGAGAGCAGTAATATTATTTATTTAGTTAGCGTGTGGTTTTGATTTGTTTTAGATGTTAGATTAGTTATAGTTTGGTTTGGTTTGGTTTGGATGTGCGTGTGTAGTACTTTAGTTCTGTACGACAACTTTAGGTCAACCTTACGTTTCGTACAGTACCGTGTACATTATGTTGTTTCGCAGGTACTTTGGATTGATTGGTTCGCGCGCCTACTTTCGTACGACATGCGATTACGTACTACTTGTTTGTTTCGTGTGAGTAGTATAAAGACACAGTCGTTTTTGTGAAAGGCTATCTTTGTAAGAGGAGAAAAATTCCAGTGAAATATTTTTGTCTTTTGCTGGAGTGCTCTCTTCCATCTATCTTTGCTTCCGCATTCTACTTTGTCTTTCCTTCTATCATATTGTGAATCAATCCTTACAAGTGGTATCGGAGCTTGTGTGCTGCAGTAAGAGTTTTTTCAAGGTGGCAAGTTTTGCCTCCATGGGGGGAAAGAAGAAAAAGTCAACCTCTACACCTTCCCCTATCGTGGCTCCAAATCCGGATCCACCGGATCTGCCAGATTTGTACGACTCATCTCCATATCAGAGTGTTAAAGAATTCAGCGTAGGAGTGGCAACTTTTGATGTGGCTTCTCCCTCCAACCCTCTTCCACAAGGAGAGGAAGAGAAGAAAGAAGGGGTAGTGTTAACCGAAGATCGCCTCAATGAATTGTTTGATGGCTTTCTAACGCTCGTAGATCAACGGATCTCGGATGCCAATCGAAAGGGGAAGTTTCAGGTGGAGGAGGATCCGATCTTAGATTCTTTGGAGGTGGCTTCGGATGGAGGGGTCGAGAATGACGATGCTTTGAGGGAGATTCTCCGCAAGGGGAAATTTGTGATATGAATCCGATGATGAGTTACCTATCCCTTTGATGCCGGGGAAGATCGTCCTCTTCAATGGATCTAACTATCAAATTTGGAAGAAATACATCAAAGCCCAACTTATCATTTGTCATCTTTGGAAGATTGTGAACCGAGAGGAGAAAATGTCGATCGATGATCCAAAGGCTCTCCGCCTTTGGAAGAAGAAAAATATTGTCGCCATCACCGGTCTCATACAATCATGCACCGCTTCAATGCACGATCATTTCCTTCCTCAAGATACGGCACACGAATGTTGGAAGGCTCTTGAAGGCCAATTTGAAAAAGGCCTTCAAAACAAGGGGCCCTACACAGACTATATTCAATTTAAGATAAAGTCCAATGAATCGATCGATGATGCAATCAAGAGATGTAACATCATCGTGGAGCAACTCTCAAATAATGATCGGATTATTATCAAGGAGGATAAGGTGATTGAACTCGTCAATGCATTACCCGATAACCTCACCTATCTTAAGGAAATTCTTTTGGCGCAAACAAATCCGAGCTACGAATTTATCGTCAATTACCTCAAGACCACCGAAAAAAATCGCGAGGGTCCTCTTAAGGCTTCAGCCTCGGGTGGATCTCTGAATGCATCCTCTCAAGAACCTGCGTATCTAAATTTTCTCCGTGGGGGAAAAGGGGGAAGGGGAAGAGGAGGTGGATCAAGAGGAAGGGGAAGGAGCACCGATAGGAGGGGGGGCTTTCTCGGCCAAACCAGTATTCAGTTACATGTTTTAGATGTAACAAGACCGGCCATATGTCCTCCTCATGCCTGGACAAGGAGAAACAATGCCACTATTAGGGGAAATAGGGACATATTAGTTCCCAATGTTACGCAAAATCAGACAGAGGCGGCAGCCGCGGCTGCGGCGGCAGTAGATTCGACCGACGCTGCGGTGGCCGCTTTGGAGGTAGTGGACGAAGAGGACGTGACGACCGATTCGGCGACCATGGCCACTTTGTTGGTGAAGGAGAAAATGACGAACGGGAAAACAAGCCAACTACCTTTTCAATATTAAGTATTTCAAACGACTTGCTGTCTTTTGAAACGCAAAACGACAAGGAGTGGATTATTGTCTCTAGCGCTTTGCATCACGTTTGTACGGACGCCACACTGTTCGACGAAATGGGATCATTAACCATTCCTAAAAAGATTACGGTTGCAAGCGGTCAAGTGTTTTCTGTTGGTACAGTTGGCTTTGTACGACTTGACTTAATCACTCTAGATCCAAGCGGATCTGAGCGAATCTCCAAAATTCAAGTTTTAAACGTAGTCTATATTTCGGGCGGATCCGTGAATCTTTGAAGCGTGCTGCATATCCAACGAGCTGGCGCAAGTGTGTACGCTTTGGGTGATTCAACAATCAAAATGGTGAGATCAGACGTAATAACGATTCGTGAAGGCCAAGTATCTCACGTGTTGCATAGTCGTCTTTTAGCGAAGCGTCCAAGATCTAAACGTAATGATGACGGCATTATTAGTCAGATCGCCGAAATCAAAGTAGATATGACGTTATGACACCACAGAATGTGTCATACGTTAAAAAAAAATCTGAAATGCATGATAAAACCCGGTTGCACGCGCTGACTAGATGTGACGTCAGAGACTAGTTGTTAAGGGCGTCAGATCCGTAAATCTCACCCATCCAAAGACACTAAATTTCGCGCAACGCATCCTCTTGAAAAATTACACGTCGATCTATATGGGTATGTCAAACTTGACAGTTTGGCGGTGAATAAGTATATTATGGTAATTGTGGACGATTACTCAAGGTTGACATGTGTATATCTTCTTAAAAGAAAATCCGATGCATTTGCTAAATTTGAGGAGTTGTATGTCATGGCGGAACAACAATGCAAATGGTAATTAAAGGTAGTCCGATCCGATAACGAAAGGGAGTTCAAGGCATTTGATTTGCATTGTAAGCAATGGGGGATTTGTGAAAAATTTACGGCTTCGTGCTCACCGGAGTCAACGGAATTGCCGAACGGAAGAACAGAACTCTTCAAGAAATGGTACGATCGATGATTCACGGATCAGGTAGAAAAGATTATTTGTGGCGAGATGCAATATTAACGGCAAACAACATTTGGAATTGATGAGGTACCTCTATTTTGGGCGATAAGACTCCTCACGAACTTTGGTACGGGTGAAAAACCGCCTTACATCACCTTCGTATTTGGGGATGCCGGGCGACGGTTTACATCGAATCGGTGAAATGAAGAGGTAAATTCTCCTCTCGTAGATGATCCGGAATTTTTATCGGTTATAGCTCCAAAGGGAGTCTATATCGTGTTTATGATCTTATCCGACATGTGGTGGAAGAGAGTCGCAATGTCAATTTCCATGAGGATCTCAAAATCGGAAATTTCTCGATCCGAGAAATCGCCATCGAACCATGATTTTCTCGAAGATAGTGAAACTCTTTCTTTCCCACATCTCTATGAGTCGGATTCCAAAAACGGGGCGGATCTGATTGTCAATGTTAAGAGGGGGAGAGCTTATTCCGAAATTGATTTAGAATTTGTTTATTTTGACGAGATCCGAAGTGAAAAATCCAGAATGTCTTCGGACATTCGTCGATCTAAAACCTCTAAATCTCTGAGCGTTTCTTTCCACGAAGAGGAATCCGAATTTGAAAAATCCGAAAAAGAAAAGAAAATGAAATTCCATTGAGAAGTCAACTTGAGACAAAGGGGAAGAATCGAATCACTTGCCTTTTGATCGCAAAGGGGGAAATGTCAAAAATTCTCCTTAGTTTATTTCGGCCCCTTCGAAGGAATCTTTCCTCTTGTAGCAATCATTGAGTGAGAACATAACCGGCGATCCCCAATCATACACCGAGGCACAAGGATCTACGGATTGGGAGGATAAGTGGAAACCAGCGTGGGAGAGAGAATTAAAATCAATTATCGATAGCAAAACTTTTGAGGAGGTGAGTCTTCCGAAAGGAAAGAATGCTATTGATGCGAAATGGATATTTAAGAAAAAAACTGGTGCTACGGGGGAGATGATAAAATATAAGGCTAGATTGGTTTGTAAAGGTTTTCAACATGTAGAGGGGGTTGATTATTCGGAAACAAATGCACTCGCGAAATTCGATTCTTTGAGAATGTTAATTACGATTGCGGCCGCGGAAGACAAACATATACATCAGATGGATGTGGAGACGACCTTTTTAAATGGAGAGTTAGAGGAAGAGGTTTATATGAAGGTGCTTGAGGGAGTGCCTTCAAAGGGAGGAAAAGTATGGCGTCTGCGAAGTCTTTGTACGGATTGAAATAGGCGCTAAGGACGTGGTACCTTCGTCTTCATAAGGTACTAAATGACTTTGGCTTTGTTCGTACAATTTCATGTTCCAGAGTGAACGTGAATGGAGAGGGAAAGGGCCAAATTATTTTCTCTGTGTACGTCGATGATTTTCTAACGTTTAGTGATAAGTTGTCGGTCATTAATGAGTTAAGAGAGTATCTTAGATTGCATTTCAAAGTGATAGATTTGGGGGAAGTACGCTACATTGTGGGGATTGAAGTTGTACGGTCCAGCGAGAATGTAATTAAGTTTAGTCAAGCTCAGTACTATAGAGAAGTCTTAACTAGATTTGTTATGATTGGCGGGAAACCTGTCTCGACGCCATTAGATCCAAAAGTGCGGTACAAAAAGTATGAAGAGGAAGAATATGTATTTGTCCTATACCATGAGGTAGTTGGTAGCTTAATGTATTTGAGTGTTGACACGTGCCCGGATATCGCGGCGGCAGTATCAGTTGTCAGTCGTTATGCAACGCTCCAAAAAAGAATACTTGGGAGGCAGTGAAACAACTATTTCGCTTTTTGGTTGGTACAAAGGAGTACAGTTTGGTGTACAAGTCCAATTTTGCAGTGTATCAGTCACTGCAACGCAGACTGGGGAGGAGATTGCGACGCAGATTGGGGAGGAGATTTCGATAGTGGAAAATCCACGTTAGGGTAAGCATTTATTTTGGGTTGGGTGGCCGTTTAGTGGAGTTCACGATTACAGCCAACGGTCGCCTTAAGTTCCAAAGAGGTCGAATATATGCCGACGTGTGGTTTGTTGGGGATTTTGATTGGCTGTCTGAAAATTTCAATTACAGCATGAGTTTGATGGCGCTTTTGAAAAATCCGGTCTTTCACAAGATGACAAAACATATTCGTATCCAGTGGCACTTCGTACGAGATTTGATGGTTGTGAAGGAAATCGAGTTCTTGTACGTGTCAACTTTGGATAAAGCCGCAGATATGTTGACTAAGGCGGCGCACTACGATGTACTTTCACGGGGTAGACCTAAATTAGGTTTGTTTTCAGTATAAAAGGGGGTTTCACAATGAGAGGGGGAATGTTAGAATATTGTAAAACGACGTCTCAGTTTTGTCGAGCACCGTGATATTTTTTATTTAGTTAGCATGTGGTTTTGTTTTGTTTTGTGTATTAGTTTAATTAGAGTTTAGTTTGGTTTGGATTTGCAAATGTAGTACTTTTTTTTTGTACGGCGGTTTTATGTTTCGTAAAGTACCGCGTACAGTATGTTGTTTTGCAAGTACTTTGGTTTGATTGGTTCGCACGCGTACTTTCGTACGACGTGGGATTATGTAGTACTTGCTTGTTTCGTCTGTGTAGTATAAGAACTTAGTTTTTTTTGTGAGAGGCTATCTTTGTAAGAGGGGAAAGCTTCCACGAAAATATTTTTGTCTTTTGTTGGAGTGCTCTCTTCTGTCTATCTTTGCTTCCGCATTCTACTTTGTCATCCCTTCTATCATATTGTGAATCAATTCGTATAAGATGGGACGGTGTGACTCCATTACACAATGTACTCCTTATGTGACTTTAACGTGGATGCAAATCCACCAAAATCTACTAAAAGATCTTTGCAGGCGGATATTATGTAGTGTACTAGCCAATACAATAGTCATAATCGTACAGATATTTGTTACTTTTTGATCTTTTTATTTTCTTTGCTTTTAGTGTTCCAACATAGAGGGTTCCTTGTCCTGTTTGAGGGAAGCCTTAAGTTGTGGGTGCCAGTTTAGCCAGACATGTAAAACCGTGTCGCAAGTCCGTTCCGACAGTTGAAATTTATAGATTTCTATAGTATTTTCTAGATGTAATATGTTAGTATAAAAAAAAGGACAGACAGCCTGTCTCCACCTCCTCTCTTTAACCCCCATACTTGTTGTAGTCACTGAAGGATAGAGAGGGTGGTTGATCCATGGCGGCCCTAGTCCAACGGGCATATATTTTTAGTAGGTTACTCTAAAATTATATATGACAGACCCGGGATTTAATCCCGGTACCTACCGGTCGTCAGACTGACCAACATTGGTCAGCTCTATCCTATTAGACTAGGACCAATGCTAAGTGCTATAGTTTGTGATAGATATATATATATATTTAGAAAGGAACAAATTCATTTGACTAAAACTGGATACGGCGTGCATAGATACAGTTTTATTAAAGTACGAAGTACGACATTATTTCAAAACAACATCGCCGAAATCCCGGAATGGTCACCTTGGCGTTTTGTGACGTGGCATGACCTGGAGCCACGTGGAGAGATGACATTCGGTCATAGGAATTCCGAGGAATGTACGGACGAGTAAAAAGCAGAAACGCGTCTGCTAAGCAGCCTTGTCGTACATAGGCCGTACAAAAGGTACACCGGCAGTAGTACTTTTGGGTACGGTACAGTAATCTGATTGGTCCGTACCTCAGTAGATAGAAGTTATTAGAGGGAATCAGGACTTATAAAATTTTGGTAGGTAGTCACCTCTCCTTTTGAGAGTCTGTACAAATTGGCATTTTTACTACCTCATAACTTATCGCCTGGTTGGGCGTTTTCACAGATTCTTTTTCCTACGGACTCAGGGAAGTCCATGCTGCACAGAGTGCATACAGACTGTCAGCCTGTTTACTTGGGCAGTAGTGGTTGTGGCTTAAAGTGGGCTAATTAAAAACTACCTAGAGGCTTCCTGTATTCTGTAGTCTAATGGAGGACACAAAATTGCACCGGCTCCTTCGTTTTCCCAAGACGGGCATTCTATCAACAATCCGTGTTGTTCTACAACTACTGTTGCAGGCGGAGAACCATCAGTGGTAGTAGAAGTAGACAGGAAAAACATCAGAAACTATCAAAGTACCTACTCAACAGCCAACTTTGATCTGACACAAAATATGACTCAGAACCCCAATATGTTTCAAATTTGAAAAACTGATACACAATACAGTAAACTGACAATTCCCAAAATTGCAGCCCAAATGACTGAGTAAACCATAAGATATGATGTCTGGAGGTTTCCCAAAAAATGCCCTTAGGAAATCATATTCCCAACACTGGATACTACAAAATTGACTAATACCAATCTGAGTGCTTCGTCACTTGTGGTCCTATGCGAATCACGTTTGTGGTCCCTCGTGAATCACGTTTGTGGTCCCAAGCGAATCGCGTCTGTTGGAACAGATTCGATTGACGAGGGTACCGTCGATCTGTACCATATGTTTTCGGAATACTCGGGACAGATCCCGTTCGTCTAATCATGTGAATCGCATTGTCAACTTTTTGACACGTATGCTTGACTGTCGGCGCTACTCCGAAAAACCTGCATACGTTCTTTCTCCAACACGTGTCCCTGCAAAAGTACAATACACTCTACTGTACCTTTTACTACTGTAACACCAATTAAGGTAAGTATTACTAGGAAAATATCCTAAGTTATTTTTACCGTTATAAACTGAAATAAAGATTTATAAAATACAACAATCCCTCCCTCCAGAGCCACTCCTCTCATCACTATTGACATATTGTAGGTAATCTTAATGTTCTAGGGTGTTTGAATTTTGGGTTACCCTAGACCGCGACTCAACCCAATTATTTCTCCTCATGTAGTTGCATTTCCGTTCCCACTTGGGCTCTTTGCAAATGCCATCAATAATGAATCCCCATAACATCTTTTCCGTTTATTTCCTGTCTAGGTTTTGGTCTTACCTCCCCTTGGGGTTGCTAGTGGGGCATAGGAGACACGTTTAAGATTTCAACGTTTTCTGCGTGGGGATTGATAATCTCTTTAACAAGAACATACCAATCTTGTAATTGGCCTTTCCGTGACCCCTCCTCGTCTTCAAGTTTTCTTCCTATCTCTACGGCCCGTATGCGACGTACCTTGCCCCTTCGTTGATGTGGTGAGCTCTCTCGTGCTGCTCTTTGACCTTTCATTGTTGGATTGGCACGTGAAGCCGGTCCAGTACGGGGTAGAATATGGAAATATCCATACTCGAGCCGCCTGTAAGAAATGGGTTATCCCGCCAGTCTCAACATCGATCTGGTGGCACAGTGGTAGTGCGTTCGAAGGTGAAGTGAAAGGTCCCAGGTTCGAACCCTGGCTGGCTCAATTTTCCCAAGTGTGGGACATGCCGAATCTCGGATTTCAAGGTTTCTCGAACCACAATGTCAACAGTTGAAGCCCTTTAGGTCTTTCACCCTGTGGCACTGAAGTTTTGCCATTTGTTGACTCATATAGAATTCTAAGACCCTTTGACCTTGATCAAGACACCATTGCTAGAGTTATGCTTAGGTCCCCTCATCACTTAGTTGGGGGACTCTCGAAGATGATATCTCCGCGATACTTTCCTCCTAGAAAATCCCTTGCAAGATTTTGAATTTTTGCTTAAGGTGTCTTCTCAATTGGCTAGAGGGCATGTTCCTCCCCTTATAGTCCCTTTTGTGGCAACACCCTGTCTTGTTGTTGTCTTGAAGCCTACCAACAGTGTTCGTCCGATTGCTGTGGGGGAATTGTAAGATCGTCTTATTGCGGGATCAATGTGTTTACAACTTCAAGGGGCCTTCCAATATCATTTTTTCTCACATCAAATTGGTGTCGCAATGGGGAAGAGGTTTTGAGGCGGTTGTCCACTGTTTACGAGTGATTATTGACTTGGATCCGGATGGGGTGATTTTCCAAGTTGATGTTGCCAATGCCTTTAACACTGTTGATCACAACGCCTTATTTTCTGAGCTGCAACATGCCTTGCCTTCAATTAACCAATTTTTCCCTTTTATCTGTGTTTTTTTCTCCAAATTTAGCCTCTTGCACTATCCAATGATGGCCCATTGTGGGATGTTGCCACTTTGGTATTAGTAACTGGTACTCGTTACAGTGACCTTTTAGAAGCCCCTTTATTTTCTCTTGCTCACCTCCAAGCTCTAATAACATTGATTACGGCTTTTCTAAGTTGTTTGTTCCTATTTGTGATCGATGACACTCATATTCTTTGCCTGTCGGAAAAGGTTGTCCCTACCTTTCACCATTTTGTAGAGCAACTTCTCAGGATACATCTTTCCGTGAAATCAACTAATTGTGTTACGTAGAACCCTACTTGTATGCCACCGGATTTCTCTCTCCCTTCTCTATTTTGCAATTCCACTCCCCAAGAAGTTATAAAGGCTTTATGTTCCCATATTGGAGCCTTTGATTTTGTTAAAGAGTTTGATAATGACGCCTTGTTTGGCTACCTTTTCCACTATTAAGATCTTCCCAAAATTTAAGATTCTCAAGTTGCCTTTGCTATCTTATCATGTTGTATTGCCCAATGACCATTATACTTAGGCAGAACTTTAACTCCCAGCTCTTCTTCAATTCCCCCCCTTTTGGAATTTGATGATTGCCCCTCTATGATTCATCATCAACTTGTCAACCATGGTGACTTTCATCGCTCGGAAAGACTATTCGCTCGTAAGCAAGTTGCTTTACTAATCTCTTGCGGGGGTCTTCGTTTGCTTCACACCTGGGTGCCAACCACTTACCTATGGAGTTGGGCTCTTGTAGCATCTACTATTACTTGATGGTTTTTGGTGGACGATACTCCTATTTTAGAATGTGGTATCTCATGTCGATGAGGGCTTACTACCATTTCAACAATCGTTATGACCCACTCGAGGGCTTTTGCTAGTTGAGACACACGATAAATTTCTCGCACTCTTCCCTTATCACCGGAATTCGCTCCGGGTGCAACAATATATCGCTGATAAAGTAGTGACCGTCAAATTCAAGAACCTACTAAAGGCGCTCCCTACGGTTGAAGCGTGAGGTCGTCTTTGATCTTGTTCGGGGCCTAGATTTAGAGGTTGGCTTGTTGTTCACTAATTTTTGCCTCACTCTGTTTTTCTTATGTAATGTTTTTGGTGGGCTTCGCTTACGGCTTGGCTTGCCGCACCCTTCACTTTAAAACAAGCCCCTTTGAATTTGTGGTCAACATATAGTTGAGCAAGGAGTCCATTTGCTTCGTCGCTCACGCGGTGGGAAGCGATCATCATCACACAACATGATACAAGATGCCATCGGTGCCGTGGGTTGTGAAGCAAAATACGCAGTCAAACCTGAAGTGTCGCCAAGTCCTCGATCTAAGGGTGTGGATCTTGTGTTTTACACGGAGTGGTGAGAACATTGGGTGACGTAGTTGTCACGGACCCTGCGGGATCCAAATTTTCCTCACGCGCAACATCACATACTAGTGATATCTTGGGATGTTGTGGCCTCCAAATAACGCGCTTCCCCCACCGAGAGCCACCTAACAGTTTCATACCGTTTGCTATGGAGATATTTGTAATCGTAGACACCTCTTTGGACAACACCGTTTGCTATGGAGATCTTAGGGACCTTCGGCAACTTTTTACGCGCTTCAGCATTCACAAGCTTTAGCTGTTTCCTTAGATTCGAACCTTATTTCATGACGGTCGAGGATTGCGAGACTTAACCCCGCGCCGTCCCAACACATATACACAATATTCATACTTCTGCCCTTTAGCGTGGCATAGTCTCAGGCTTAAGTGTCTAACGTAGTATTTAGGTATCGTATGGTTTGGATTTTGTTTTTGTTTTATGTTGTACTTGATTACAATCATGTTTTGTACTTTGATGGTCTTACCATCGCGTTTTTGGCAATAAAATCTATTATTGGCGATAACTCTCGCTAGTAAATTGTTTTTCTCTTTTCGAGTCAATAGTCATCCATTTGTTTTCTCCTTTGAATGATGAAATTAAAGAGTGTTGCACATTTGACCAACATTAAGCATTTCACTCAAGTATAATTTGCTGTTAGTAAGTTTCTAGTTGGTTTAAATTTTTAATCAACCTTTTTAATTTTTAATCAGCCTTTGGTTAACTTCTAATGTACCTTTTTGGCTATTCAACTAAACACATCTACATTTTATATTAGTATATCCATAGGCTGTATGCCAATGTCACTTTTAGAGTTCTACAGTTTGTATTTATTAAGTTAAAACGTGATGTAGTTATATTTTCACTCAGTTCAAGTTCATTTCAGATTTTGAACAGGTGACAAGCAAACGTTAGTCACACTTCAAAAAACCATATAGCACAAATTCACAAAGCAGTACTACATAGAGCACAAAAGCAATCATCGCAAATGAAACAACCAATTTAAGGTCGATAGCTATCAGCTCTACAGGCTCGTTAGCTCTCATGCTTTCAAACGTTTAACGTATGAATATCGTTGACAAGTAGCAGCATTATTTAGGCTGCCATTTTGACCAAAGATCAAGAATTTGAGCAGCGCTTCTTCCTTTTAGTGGTTGCAAAATGTGATATTATCTTCACTTCCAGAGCATGAATGTTTTTTTTAATACATTTGATTTTTAGTTAGACATTGCTTTGCCAACGGTAGATATAGGACGATGTGATAAAAACAAATGTAACGTGACAGTTACAGCAACAATTGTCAGAAAATTTCACCTGCGATATATACATATATTTATTTCATACAAAATTCTACCTTTTTTCCACCAACACGATATCAGCTGTGATGAAAAACCATGTTTACTCTATTCACACAATCAAAAAACGAATGTGTTTCTGCTAAATTTGCCACAAGTATAACATCCATTATCGTTATAAAGATCATTACATCAAACACATTGATTCATTGTTGGATTAAAAATAAAATACATTATTGTAAAACAGCCATTCCCCAATGGAGAACTGCTACAATTACATCCACTCAAACAATCCGATTCAACCCACCATATCTACGAATTCCACACTTTACAAAAAGAAGGAGCCATTTTTCTGACTACTTCGATCGCTACAATCTACAAGACACAAAACCGGGAAAAGCCTTTGCACAAAGTTGGATTCTCGTATTTACTTCATATCGTGTAGTGACGCTTTACATGTGGAAAACAGCACGGCCAGAGATATACTCAGAAATCAAGATTCCAGCAAAGCCAATCATAGCAATACGTCCATTCCATCGCTCGGCCTTCGCAGTGAAAGGTCCATTCCTGCAGGACAGAGTATCCACAATCAGTGATTTCATCACCAAGAATTTGCTTTCATGCAACATGATTTGGCCAATCAAAAACAAATTGCAGCCAACACATACTTCGTCCAGTCAAAGACTACATTGCAGCAAAGCGGGAGCAGTTTGCTTACTTCCGGCTGTCAGGGCTTTCGCCATTGAAAATTGGCACCAAAGATGCAAAGATTAAAATCTGAGCTGATGCAAGCAGCCAGAATAGCCCGGGGCTGCCTGGGTAGTTCACTTGGTCAACAATACGCTGACCAGTAAGAATCTCCGAGACGAAACCCCATGCACAGCCCAACATAGCCTGCAAAAAACAAAAGAATAACAGTAAAAAAAAAGTGTCGAAAAAAAGGCATTCTTACTTATGCTTGGCATACAAGCTCCAAGGAGAAAACCAGAAACAAAAGTAAATACACGCTTCACTTACAAGTCGTCCGTTGATAGTCTCAGGGCCAGGGCCGTCAAATGCCATGATGCTTCCAAATGAGCGATCGCCAGTTTCTGGTCGCCTTTCCATCTCGGGACGGCCAAGAGGGCTTCCAGTGACTGGTTGAGTTCCAAATACAGATTGCTTCTCAGAGGGATTGCTTTGGCTTGCCTTCACAGTCTCTGGAGTAATATTCACCTTGGTACCATCGACTGCATCCTTAATCTGCAAGCAAAGAAATGATTTATTGATTAATGTCATTTCTGACGCAATATTGGATTGATAAAGCTTCACTAAATCTTCTGACTTGCTTGCATGAGAGATGCGGGATCAAGCAGAAGATATGGACACTGCAGAAAACATCGACCGCTCCACAACAAACTTTCACGCGTAAAATTTAGAGAAAACATAAACAATGCTGAAGATTAACACTGGTACTTACGCCACTGAGTGGATCTTTTCCTGACTCGGCGCGGATTGAAATGAATTGTCGGCGTGGAACAGACAAAACTGCAGGTGACCTGGAACAAGAAATCGGCCATTCAACTTAGCCACCATAGAAGGGCAAAAGAAGACTTAAAACTAAAGACTTTACTTGTAAAAAAATTAAATTCTTTCACTCCAGCAAGGATTTTTAAATGCATTATTCACTTGCAATGAACCTTATAAAAAAGAAATCGTTCTGAAGAGAATAACCTGGAAGAAATGCCTCGGGTGCTAGGTCGGAGTGATAAACCAGCAGGATTTGCAAGAGAGCAGCAAGCCATTGTAGCAGCCATTGGTGAAACTTGCAAATTTCACGAAGAAATATTAAAGCTGTCAAAAAAAATAGCTGAGGACTTGAATGAGAATGCTTGGAAGTTGATTGTTTGCTGATTGTCTGAAACTGCTGCTCTCACTTAGGACTGTGAGGCTATATTTATACAATTTAATCTTATGCCTCCCGACCTCGAGATTCTCGAATGCTGACACGACCAATAAAGACCTAGAGAATCACGTGTAATACCTGGCATGCAGAGCATCGGCTAGAAAACAAATTCTTCCACGTGGCAAAATTTTGGACACGTGGAACACAATTTTCAAAATATGCTGCCGACGAGAGCAGAATTCCGGCAATTGCTGACAGAGCTCGTTGACGTGGCATTTTAACCAAAAGCCGACTTCCGGCAGGTGATTCTGTCGACAAGTGGAACGACGATTTGAAATAAAAAAAATTATATAAAGTCAACCTGCCACGTAAGCACTGTAGATCCTTAAAATGTCCAGAACATGAAAAAATGAAACTAAGGGTGCGTCTCCATGTACTTGTAACTAAGAGAAATTACTTTGTTTTTTAGCGCAGATCCGGCGGACCCGGATTTCAAGTGTCCCTATGTGTAAAAACGGAATTAAAACTTAAGGGTGTGACGATTGTATACGCTGACATGCGCGTGACGGTTGCCAACGTCTACAATCTGTGATTTTCCAAATTGTTCGTGACGTCGCATAATTGTACGGTGAGAGGCGGCGAGTGCAAATAGTGCGCCTTTCTAACAATTACAAAAAAAGGTACAATAGACGCGTACGGTCCATAAATTTAGAACTTTATAAATTCGTTCCTGGCGCAAGTGCTGCCACGTGGTCCCAACCGTCGGCGGTCACTAGGGTTAAGAGCCGGTTCCATGCAAATAGCAAAAGTTAAAAAATAATAATTCTTGGCAGTCCAGATGAAATCCGACGGCCAGAAATGCGGCAGCCTTTGTGAAAGCCTTCACCTAAGAGTTTTCTGAACCACATATATTCATCACATATTAATAAATAATCATATATTATACATAATTAATATAATTATTTAATTAATACATAATCTTATATTTTTGTGCCCTTCAATATTATGCAGACAAAACGACAAATGGTTCGATTATTGGAGAAAAATGTGATTGCTTGATTAGAAGGTTTTGGGGAGAGAGGGGGAGAGAGGGGGGAGAGAGAGGGGGGGAGAGAGGGGGAGAGAGAGGAGAGAGAGGGAGAGTGAGAAGGAGAGGGGGAGAAAGACAGACGGAGAGAGAGGGGGAGAAAGAGGGAGAGAGAGATGGAGAGAGGCGAGAAAGGGAGAGAGGCGTAGGGAGAGTTAAGGAGGGAGAGGAGGGAGAGGTCAAGAGAGGGAGGGAAAGCGGGGGAGAGGTAAAGAGAGGGAGGGTAAGGGAGGGAGAGCGAGAGAGAGAGAGGGGGAGGAAGGGAGAGGGAGGGAGAGGGAGAGGGGAGGAGAGTAGGGGGGTGAGAGAGGGAGGGGGGGGGGAGGAGAGGGAGAGACAGTGGGAGAGAAGGGGAGCGAGATGAGGGGAGAGAGAGAGGTATATGTCATCCAATGGTTCTCACAATATTACTTGTGCGCTCATCTGTCCAATAGGAAGTGAGAACTTCAATACAATGAAAATTGGACCCGATAAATGCTCCATTCCAATGCTTGGTCATTGTCTCCATTCATATCTTTTAATTATAACGAGGCATACATTACACAAAAAAACACAAAAAAAACAAAAAAACACAAATTACCCTCAAATTACTCAAATTACTTTCGATGCAAGTCGCAATGTCGGCGTGTTCCGGAACTCCCTCCCGTGCTCCCCCGGGTTTTGGGGACTTAAGATTTTTTTTTGTAGATTTTTCATTCTAGTTCTAATTCTTAAAAGGTTTGGTTCGGCCATTTTGGCATTTGCACTCTGGGTCTTTCCTGAAGTCGTTGAGCGTCTTTGTTTTACTTGTCTTTTGTCATTTTTGTTTTTTCATTGCTTTTGCTTTGCTTTTTTCATCATTTGTGGCTGCTTCTCTCACCATGTCGATTTGCAGTAAGCATTTGTTTTTTTTTTTTGACGACCCTTGTAGTTCCCATAGACCATTGCACTACTTAATAAAGTCAGCATAGCATATTCCAAAATACATATGGTCACACGAAAACATGAACGGCAGTAAATGAAGAATTTGCAATAGAAACACATTAAAAAAATTAGAAACCCTAAAAACTATACAACAAGTGTGTACAAAGAAAAGATGTTTTAAGTGGTGAAAAATATTAGCGGTGGAGCTCTCAATCTTGCAAGGTTTGAGATATTCAAACCATGAGTATGTTTACCATTTCCATTTTCGATGGTAAAAATATCAATTTTCAGGAATACGTTTCGAAAGGAAAAGTGACATTATTTTAAAATGTCAATACAACAAAAAGTTGACGTGAGATACGTCTATTCAATCACCAGAATATACACAATAACAAAAGTAAATAAACTTCCCTTATTGGTGTGGACCAGCTGGAATTACCTTAGTTGCCTACCGAGAGCACTTAAAACAAAAATTCATACGCCTATCATAGTGAAGAAACCTCGCCATCTGACAAAAAGGACAAAAAAAACAAAAAAACTCTAAAAAGACCGAAAAATAGAAGAAAAAAAACGAACATTAAGTGCTAAAACCTCTCCTACTTTTGACTACGGTTGCACATATTGCAAAAATCCCCAAAAACCTAATTAATCATAAAACTTCAAAATTCAAAAGTTTCTAAAATTTCAAAATTCAAAAGTTTCTAAAATTTCAATTCAAAAAAGTTAAAAAAGGTAAGATTTTGTCTCTACTATTTAAGGTGTCCATCTGTAATCCAAAGAATCCGACTGATGACCTAAATATTTTTCCAAACATTTTTCCAAGGCATCAAAAACTTCGTTCCTATCCTTGATTTTACGGAAACTGTTAACTACCCGCCATAGAGTCCCATTCAAAGCTTCGAGCTTATCTAAACTCTCAAAAGCCGTACGTACCACAAGTTTCATTCTAAATAAATTCGCCCTCTCCCTCAACATCACATGCAAGGCCTCTCTCTCCTCTTCCTCTCCCTCGTTTGCTTCTCCCTCTTCTCCCTCTTCTCCCTCTCCCTTTCTTCCCTCTCCCTCCTCTCCTTCTCCCTTTCTTCCCTCTTCCTCTTCTCCCTCTCTCTTTCTTCCCTCTTTCTCTTTTCCCTTTCCCTCCTTTCTCTCTCTCATCTTTCCCTCGCCCTCCATTCCTCCTCCCTCTCTTTGCTTCAAAGTTGTAACTAAACGTGACTCTGAAATACCGTCAACTATACATACCTCTCTCTCTTCCCTCTCCTTTCCCTCGATTCCCATCCCATCCTCTTCTTCTTCATGTTCCAAACAGCCCATTGGCCCCACATTCAAATCAAAAGGGAGCTTTTCTTCTACCATCCCTCTCCCATCTCCTTCTCCTTTTTCCCTCACAATATTGGGCTCTCCCTCTTTAGGAGCCCTTGAAAACTCTCCCCTATTACCGTCTCCAAATTGATTTCCCTCGTGACACACATTCTTTCCCTCCTTGCCCTTCTTTACCTCCCTTTCCTCCTTCCCTTCCTTCCCATTATTCCCTTCCTTACCTTCCTTCCCTTCTTTCCCTTCCTTCCCTTCCTTCCCCTCCTTCCCTTCATTCCCTTCCTTCCCTTCCTTCCCTTCCTTCCTCTCCTTTTCCTCCTTTTTCCCCTCTTTATTAAATAATTTTGGAGGCGATACCTCCATCAGAACATTGTCTGGTTCTACCGCAAAATTTTCAGATGCTCCTCCTGCTGTGATTATTTCTACCTGGTTGGCTACCATTTCCGAAATGTTTTTAGCGATCCCCGGAAAATTTTCTGTTCTGCCGGCAATCGGAGGAGACTCGCTGCACGGACTCGAATTAGTGGTGGCAGGACCCTCTGTAAAAAGAAAAAGAAAAATATTACGTATAAGTAAAAAGTACGTATGTATACGTATATGTATAAATATAGGTATATATATATCTATATATGTGTATGTATATATATATGTATATATATATATATATATATATATATATATATATATAATACATTAATGGAACGCAAGACCTAACCCACCATGTAAGCATTAAAATCTGAAAAATCAATAACCAGAAGTTAAATATATAAAAAAAGAAAAGGAATAAGTATATAATCAAACTCAACATAACTGTAAAACTGACCTTCCATGTAACCATTATGATCTCAACAGTGCAATTTACCCAACACAACCATAATTTAAAAATTGCAAAAATACTCCCGCAACATTCTAACTCAAATGTCAACAAACAAATAACTAACCTAACAAAAAGTATGATATTACGCCGTTCCAAATGCAAATTTAAACAACAGAACTAATAAGATTCCTTATTTTACACCGTTTCAAACTCAAATTTCAACAAACTAATACGCAAACTAAAACAAAATCAGTAACTTTACAGCCAGCGTTCTTCGCACTTTAAACATTAAACCGCAGTTTAAACCTTAAACAGCAGTTTAAACATTAAACCCCACTCAAAACTTTAAAACGCGCTCAAAACCCTTACTTACCGTGTAAACAGGCGTCACTACTTCGTCTTTTCTGTCGAAGCAAGGCTTCCGGAGCCACACTGAGATCCACTTCCGGCTGTACTCCTCTCAGTCTCGCACTCGCCCTTGTGACAGCGCCACCTGGAGCGCTCTGATTGGCCGGAGGACCTGACGACGTTGTCCCCACAGGCTGCTGAGCTGGCGGTACGACAGTTTGGAAGGGAGGTCGGAGGGGCCCACCTCTCTCTACGATTTTATCGCAAAAAACTACCAGAGAGGGGTCCATTTGGGAGAGCATTCCGTGGACCTGTAGGGAGAGGAAATATGATTTGAATGTGTTTAAATGGGGTTTAGAATTTGAATGGTGATTGAGGGGTGGTCAAATGGGGTTAACAGGGTCTGCAGGAGAACATGGGACTATATGGGGTTATATGAGGTTAATGTAAATATAGTACCACATTTCACAGACATCGTTTTTTTCCCCAAAAATTGTGGAAATAAGATTTTTTTTTATTTTCTTTACTGAGACTCTCGATTCCTATACTCACTGTGGTCACTATTATGGTCAATAACACTAATACGGCACCAGTTTCTTTTAGCATCTGACAACAAAATAGCGTTAATAATTATTTGTTTCATACCACAAATTCAATAAGTGGTTCATCATCGTCCACGTCATTCATAACTAAATTATAATTGTTAAGACTAAAGACAGGCTAATTGTTTCTTTCCTCTACTAACGATTTTCACAATGGACTCTTCACCAATATCGTCCGCACTATTTACACAGTAAAGGTCGTCGTATGAATCTGAGACCATAAATTTGTCGAGTACAAATATGAGTTTCTCCGGGACACACTTAATTTGTGAGAACTGATTGAAATTAGTGTGGACTATAAGGTTCAATGCCAAGAAAAACATGTAAAGAAAATCCACAATTTATAAACTTTCAAAGTTTATTAATACCTTGTTCCCACCGCAAGTTTTCTAATAACCGCAAAGTGCAGTAGCTAGGATGCCTTAACACCAAAACACGATTATTCATTATTATTATTATTATTATGTTAATTAAACTTGAAAGAACGTATAATTTAGTTCAACGTATAATTTCGAAAAATTCAAAAATTACACTTCGGGAACTGTATATCCCCATAGTCCATTCCAATGTTTCATCAGGGAAAAGTTTGGGAAGAGGCATGCGATGGAAAGAACTAAAAAAGAAAAAGTCCAGAAAAAAAAGGGGGTATTGGCCTCTCACCGCATCCCTCAAAGCACAAGCTTTACTGACAATTCTCGCCCCGTGATAATCATCTCCATTATATGCCTATAAAAGAAAAGACACAAAACAGAAATAGATAAGTTCTCAAAAGCAGAGAAAAGGAAAGCGGGATTTACAAGGAAGCGGGAAAATTTTCTTTTCAAGCTTTTTTTTTTTGAGATTCTCGAATTCTAAATAAAAGTAAAAGATTTAAGCGGAACCCACCTTTGCATTTGCAGGTCTTACAAAAACTGAGCTCTGGAGAGGTAGAGTCTTTAATATAAGTAAAAAAAAAAGAAACCAAAACTCACCTTTGCATTTGCAGGAATAAGGTCTACATCTTGCAAAAACTGAGCCCGGGAGAGATAAAGTCCAGAATCGACTCTTTGAAGGAGAGCCGTCACATCCATAGGTTTCTCTACCACTTTTTCGTAATCCGGGGCGTCATCGTCCAATACAGGGTAGTGGAACATGCTGAACCGCTTTTCGTGGAGTAACCTGTACCGAAAATAGCGTGGATAGCGTTTTTTACTTCTACGGTCTTAGAAAAAGTCGTCAACAATCGACAACTCACTGTACTGTAAAGACTGTAGATAAAGTCTGTTTTAACAGTCTTAGGAAAAACAACAGATTGAGACTGTACCGAAGATAGTGTGTTTTGGTCCTTTTCGACAGTTTTAGGGAAGACACAAATGCACAAGTCTTTCGTCAGCAAAAGCCAAAGTGATAGTCAAAAATACTAAATTGCTTTTTGGAAACAACATGTATTACACAAAGGGAACAAGTGTTCCTTTCTGTCCTTCTAAGATTATGAAGATAACAAAAGTATATTTATCTTTAGAGTCCAGTAATAAGCGGTGGAACATGTTAATTGCATTTTCATGCTGCAAGGTACCACAAATAATATAGATTGGGGTGTTAAATAGATCCGGACTAAAAGTCGAAAATAATGTAACTACACCGCTCTCACTGATTATTGACACTTTTAGATCAGGGAATATAATTAAAACCAGAATTGTTGAAAATGTACTTTGATAGAGACCGCAAACTTGACATTCTAAACGGAAAAAAAGAACGTCAAACAACTGAATAGATTTATTATGTGAAATTCTGGCGTTACTATAAGTAAATCCCACAAGTGAATACCGCTATAAACCACAGTAATCACAAATTGGACCAAAATATGCCGGAAGAAAACCATTATTTCGAAGCCAACGGACACTCCCCCCCTCTCCCCGTCTCCCCCTTTCCCACTCTCCCCCTCTCCCCCTCTCCCCCCCCAAAAAAAGACAGCAAACGTTTCGTCGAGACATCTAATCTTCAAGGTTCCAATCAATTTGGTTAACTGAGCTCCAAACTGAGTCAAAAGTTACTCGAAATCCATCATCTACAAAGATGTGAGTTGAAAAATATTACCTGTCGCATAAATCCTTCACAAAACACACAAAAAACCATAAAACCCGAAACTCTCCCTCCCCTCCCACCCCGTCCAAAAAAACCCTAAAACCCTCGTTTTTTTTTTCGGGAAAACTCTCGGTATAGCCCACCAGAATCACCTCAAAAAACCCTCAGAAATAACACAAAGTTTTCAAAAGACCCCAAGAAATCTCAGAAAAACTCTCGAGGTTCTTACCTGTTACATACGTCTCGTAAACACATCCTTAGTCTTCTCAACCCGTGCTCCTCTGCCTCAATTCTTGACTGCAATTCTGCTAGACTTGGTCCTTTTTCCACCGCAGGAACCTTTGGAAGGTTTGGAATAGAACGTTTTTCTTTCAGTTTTTTTTGTCTTATTCGGGGGACAGACATCGCAGCTTCCGTGAGAGGTCTGAAAAATTCATCTCTGTCCTTGTCCGTGGGCTCCGAAATGGTATATCTGCAAAGATAAATAACATATATGGAGAATCAGTGAGAGTTTACACCGATGTCCATAATAATCGCAAATAAAAAAAAAGGGTATACATGCAAGTGTGGACATGGACATAGGTTTTATGGGCATATCAAGATAGTTAGGCAGTGAGAATCTATTGCGGATTTCATAAAACCAATCTTTTTGTTCAGCAGTGGGCCCAGAAATGGCATACCTGCAAGGGAAATATGTATACATCTACATATGTACATATATAGACGGATAGATAATTTGTGAGAGTATACAACCACTAAATACAAATATATGTATATGGATAATTTGTGATAGTTTATAACCACTTTCATTAAAATTCATCCCTATATTTGGCTGTAGGATCAAAAATGGTTCCCCGCTAAGTACAAATACAATACCTCATAGTCGAGTGTGAACTTAAAACAAACTCCATCAAAATTCATCTCTATATTCAGCCATGGGCTCAGAGTAAGTCTGTCTGTAACTATCTAATTTTTTATTTTTTTTTCAGAGTAAGATTTCCCATCTTGACCAAGAAATAGATTTCAAAGTAGTCAAATAAATTGGAGTCTAAACTCTCTGCTTACACATTATGCCCGAAAATCGCCCGAGCTTCTTTATCTAACTCCTCCTCCGGCACTTCGGCTGTGGCCAATAGGAGAACAGGAAGAGCTGACGGAAGATCTGACAAAAGCATGAGAAGAGTCGCCCTCAATTGATCATGAGCCTGCAACATGATAAAAAAACAGTACCTCTCTGAGAAAGGACGAAATGGAGGAGTTTTACAAAAAGCAATATCTATCTGGAAAACGACGAAATGCAGGTCTGAAAAAGGAAAAAACGAAGGAGTTGAACGAAAAGCAATATCTCTCTGAAAATGGACGAAACAGAGGAGTTCTATGAAGAGCAATATCTCTCTGGAAAAGGACGGAATGCAGGAATTATACAAAAAGCAACATCTCTCTGAAAAAGGATGAGTCAAAGGAGTTTTAGACACGTTTAAGGACAAAACTATGGTTACAAGAAGAATCATAAAAGGACATGTCGCGGAATTTAGTCTGAAATTTTATTTTTTTCTTTTCAAACTGAGTTGAATTTTTAACTGGGAATACTTTTGCTGAATGAGAGATGATAAAACTACAAAAACGTGAGAAGTTCGTAGAATAAGAGACTTTAATTTATTTCAGAGATGGATTATATTTGATATTGCAAAGCTTTCATGACTCAAAACGGCACCTTTCAACTTTATTTGCGTTTTTGAAAACAAACCGTAAGCAATCATGACCAAGAAGATTTATTTCTCACTATTTTTGCTGCCCTTCAGAAAACAATATCCACATGACCTTCTCTGTTTTATGAAACCAAATCACTCAATTTAATTTCGTAAAAATGTTTGTAAATTATCCACTTGACTGCTAGAGCTTTATAGGATAATTCTTCCAAGCCTCTAAGGTCCCTTAAGAGTTCAATCAGGAGTTAATGCAAAAAGACCACCTGCAAAATCATCAAATCCTTGTCTATCATTTTTCCTTTCAAAACAACACATATTCTCCTTCCCTGTATGGTACTAAGATAAAATTTTCACCGTATTTGTGTGCTTTTCATAACCCAGTTTGTAAACACGTTACCAATAATGATCCATACTAAATGTGAAAACCTTACAGTTCCCCACCAAAGCTGGAGATGAAGCAAGAATAGGACTACATTACCAACAGCGATCCATTATATCTGAAAGCCTTACCGTTTCCCACCAAAGCTGGAGATGAGGCAAGAATAGGACCGCAGGGGCAGTTTTCCGGGCTTCTCCAATCACATGGACCAAAGCCTCCTCTGGAATTTTCGCACTCGCATCGGCAAGTAAAGAAGGCAATCCTAAAGAGTGGACCGGGAATTTCTCGAGTTCATGGAGGACAGCAGGTCCCAAATAGTCCTGAAACTCGACGAAATAAAGCAAAGAAAGAGGAGAAAGAACAGAGGAGGGGAAAAATGGAGAAGAAAGATAAAAAAACAAAAGCAAATGAGTCGGAAGGTTTGGACAACATTTAAAGTACTTACGCATGAAATCATTACCACAACAAAGTTCCCAGTTACTAAAAAACCCTAAAAACAGACAAATACATGATCCATTGAAACTACACTGCCTATCACTATTCGGGATAGAGAATAATAACGCTATAAAATTAACTATACTTAATTATGTTTTGCCACAGGGCTCATTATTGGCCAATTAACCAAAATAGAAAGAAATTAACAAAATTTTGGGTCAAATATCACTCACTCAGATTAGAGTGGGTAACTCTAATAGCCATGGGCAATGTCGTATACACACTAAAGTTGAGTTGTAGATCACAATGCTTTATCATTTTTTTTGTGTTAAGGCTAACAAAAAATTTAGTGTAAATCACAAATTCATGTAAAAAGAAAACAAATACAAAAAGCATCCACACACACACGCTTTTCCTTGAGCATATGAATTGGCAAGAACCAAAAAAAAATCCCATCCATATCCTACGTATGTCCACACTAATTACGTCGAACAGTGGATTGGAAAACGATACATTTCCCACCATTTCCTAAAAACAAAAAATAGGTCGACATAGACTGAACTCATAGTTTTTCTGTAGTGATTACTAAGTGCACACCTCCGAAAAAATGGGCAAGAATCTAAGTAAATTTAGGTGATAGGCGATTATAGGCAATGTCTAAGAATAAGGCCATTACTTCAAAAACAATTAGCAGACGTGTAGACACAAACAAAAAAAAACGATGCAATAAAAAAAATAAAAAAAGGAAGAAAGTCCAGTGTTTTCAGATTTATACACTCTGTACAGCCCTCAATCTAATTCATCTGGCCCATACTAAATCCGGGAACCCCTTTTTCAAAACATAAATTAGTATGACCACAGTAACTTCCAAAGAAAGTCAAACTGAGGACTTTAAGCATATATACATGCCCCTTTCTTTTTACATACAAAAAATTTGTAAACCACACCAATTTCTCCATCCACACTATAAGTCTACAAGTCAGAACATAATCTATTCATTGGATTTCTAGGAAAAATGAAGAGAATAAAAGATAAAAAATGGTACAAACTATTGAGTAACTCTGAGTCACTATGTGTCACAAACTGATTCACTTATAAATCACATTGTGGACTGGCATTACAACCTTTAAAAAAATCGGTAACAAAAAGTCAAGTAAATAAAACTGACGAGTGTACAAAAAATCAGAGAGAACAAAAAAAAAAAGGTGAGGCCACATTAAACAAGCCCACAGAAAGCTGAAAAAGAAATTCCCAAGGAAACAAAATCCTTCTCCCCTTCCGTCTCAAAAACTCTCTTCCTTCTCACCTGTCCTGCCCCAGCCTTTCCACAAAGCAAAAGCCTAGGCCTTTGTAAGAAGGGAATGGCGGTCCCAAATCGAGCTCCAAGGAAACGTGTCAACTGTCGCATACCGTCACCCTCTCTCTCGTCCTCCTCTTCCTCCTCTTCCTCCTCCGATTCTTGTGCTGCCAATGGTGGGAAAACCTCCTTAAGCTTTTCCATAATAGTTCCCAGTCGACTTTCAAGACAAGGGGAAATCCATGGAGGTAAAGGACGAGCATGAACTACAGCTGATCTATGAGCCGCAGGGGTAATGGCTTTCATGGCATCGAGAAAATGCCTTCTTTCCACTCTAATTGAATCCACATCTATTACAAACTGTTCGTCACTTTCATAAACTTGAGGATATTTCATTCGGAAAGCTCGTATAGCTGCCTCAGTACAAAGAGCCTTCATATCGGCTCCACAGTATCCAACAGATGACTGGGCAAGTTCCTTCCTTAAGCTTTCTGAGGGAGGATCTTTCCAATTCCGTGTATGAATTCCTAAAATTTCTGTTCTTGCCTTGACATCGGGCAGCGAAAAGAAAAACTCTCTGTCGAATCTTCCCGGTCTTCGTAGAGCTCCATCAATCGCATCGATTCTATTTGTGGCTCCAATAACCACAACTTGTCCTCTCGAATCTAAACCGTCCATTAAAGCAAGAAGAGTCGAAACAATTGAGTTATGAATCTGTTCTTGTTTTCCGGAACGAACAGGAGCTAAACCGTCGATTTCATCGAAAAAAATGATTGAAGGTTGACATCGTTGAGCTTCTTGAAAAAGCATTCTCAACTGTCTCTCGGCTTCTCCCACCCACTTACTGAGTACATCGGCACCTTTTCGCATAAAGAAAGTTATTTTTTGACCTGCCCGAGCTGCCGTGCTTGCTAAGGCCCTAGCTACTAAAGTTTTTCCCGTGCCCGGAGGGCCGCAAAGGAGAACACCTCGCGGGGGAGCAATATGATATTTAGCAAAAAACTGAGGATACAACAAAGGAAAAAAAACCATCTCTTTCAGAGAATTTATATATTGAGAAAGACCACCAATTTGATCAAATGTGACGGATGTATCCACCAGAATAGGCTGAACATCAGCCCCAACTTTCGCCGCAAATTTTCCTCCTCCCTGTCCCCCAACCCCTCCAGAAACTCCCTCTCCTCCTCCTCCTCCTCCTTGGTTTACTCCCCCAGCAAGCCAATCCCCATGGCTCCCCCATCCATTTGCAGAAGCTCCTAAACCCCAAGCTGAGGGTCCAAGGATCTCAATACCAGGAGGCATCCATGGAGGTTCAGAAGGTCTACTAACTCTCCCCCAATAACCGGCCGGACCTTGGTCCATCTCATCAACAAGTAAGGAATCATCCGAATCTTCGGCCCGTAAAGAGTGGTGTCTTTTGTGGCCTTTTGACGTTAGTCTCCTACCTTCTCTTCCCCTTTTACCTCCTCCTCCTCCTCCTCCTCCTCCGGCTCCTCCTCCAGCTCCTCCTCCTCCTCCTCCGTTCCCGCCCTGGGGATACATCCTCCTAGGGGATCTTGCCCGAGCTGGGCGTTCCTCCCTCCTTGGAGAAAACCGTTGAACTTCTGTTCTATTCCGGAGAGCATATCTTCTTTCCCGTCGCCCTTGATCTCCTTCTTCGTCCTCCTCCTCCTCCTCCCCTTCCTCTCCTTCCTCACCTTCTCCTTCATCCTCCTCCTCGTCTCCTTCTCCATCCTCTTCCCTCTCCAGATCCTCGTCCTCTTCGTGAGAAAGCTGATCTCCATCCCCATTTCCGTCGTCCTCTTCGTCCTGTTCCTCCTCGTCCTCTTCCTCTGACCTGCTTTCCTGTACTACTGCTGTACCTCCCCTTCTAGGTCTTAAACCCTCTCTCCTTGGCGGTTCAGTTACCTTAACAGTAGGCTCGAATTTCGGTCTCACTTTAACATCTTGAGCAGAGACATCATCCTGACTTACTTGAAGCTCAAGGTCCACATGTTCCTCCTGTCTTTCGTGACCACCATCTGAATATACTTCCTGCAAAAAATAAAAATAAAAGAAATTATATAAAGGAGGTCAACACACTGTAAGACATTAACCTGCCATTGCTACCATTCTGAAAGACAACAACCTTTATCCACATCAATCCTTGAGAGTGTTAACACTCATAACAGACCCTGTTGAAATCTTAAGTGAATTAACAACATCTAAAATTCCCTTTAAAGAGACTTTGTGTTACCTTATCCTCGTCGTCTAAACCGTCACAATCAAGCCCTTCTCCGCTTGTGTAGAACCCAAAGCCAGGAGGAACACGTCTCACTCGTTTGGACCTTCGCAAGTTTCGAGAAGGTGGAGGATCCTGTTGAAAGAGAGCATGTCCAAGGTGCTAACTTGTGAATGGAAATATGCCTAGCAACATATCAAATTCGATGCATATGAAATTGTCTAATGGCAATAAATGAAACATCACATGAACAACAACACATACGAAACTGTATGGTGAAAATATACACAAAGAATATGTAAGCAACAAGACATATGACACTATACAAAGAGAAATACATACAACAATACGTGAACAACTGTAACCCCAGTTCCTTCGTTGTTTGGATATACGAGGGGCATTGACTAAACCAGCACTTATACAATCTTTAAACAGAAGTATTATCTTAAAACAACTGAAGTCAAGTTGACGAAAATGACCATAAGTTCGTGAGGCTCCAGATGACCACCACTGATAGAGTCAAACATTCACCAAAAAGCTAATCAACGTTTACTTCAAAACAACCATATGGGAACTAATGGACAAGACTTGCAAGGATCATCTTAAAAACCTCAGGTTACATGTCAAAAAATTTGATACACAAGAACAACATATGTGTGTCTAACTAACCACGATTGCTTAGTTTTCAATGCTTCTAAAGTGAACTACAAAAATCACATACAGTAGTCCTCTACAAATAATTTTACTTACAGAGTAATTACATAGACGCTATCACTGGCGATACTGGCCAGAAATCATCGTACAGGAAATGTACGTTTTCCACAAATCATACAGTTTTCTGTACGAATACTATAAATACTGCGTTACTGACGCCAGTTACAGAGCTCATGTAACTCCTCTATAACTTGCAAATTATGCGATTGATCTTCTAACCTACAAACTTAATTGAGTTCGACAGATACTACTTCTATCCCGGAGCCTGCTGTTCCTTTATATATTTCAACATTTACAACTTTTCCAACATTTTGTGAATCAAAACTCACTCAATGGAAGAAGCAAATCTCTTACAGGAGCTGGTCTCTTATGACGGAGAGGCTTTTTTCTTCGAGAAGAGTGCGACACGGGTCTAGGAGGCCTCCCTTGTCTTTTAGGAGACATAGGTTTTGGCCTCTGACGAAGCCTCCGCTTTAAGGGCGATTCTTCTTTAACGCTTTGCTGAGCTGTTATGCCTCCATTTGTGAGCTTTGCTAGGGTTTGTCTTCCTTCAGCCAGAGAAGCGTCTCCTCCTACCTTAATCCCTGCATCCTTCCCTTTCCGTACTTCCTTTTCTTTCTCTCTCTCTTTCTCTCTCTCTCTCTCTTTCTCCCCCTCTGCTGCCACCTTTCTCTTGGCATGCTCTCCACTGTCTTGTTTTGCTGCAGTAAATCTTTCTCTCTCCGTCTCTTTCTGTGCGTCTCTCGGTGACTCTCTCTCTGCTGCTGCCTTTCTTTTAGAATGCTCTCCACTGTCTTGTTTTGCTAAAATGCATCTTGAGACATTCTGTCGCTCTTCTGTTTCGTTTGCGACCACAGTCTTCACACGTGCGGCCTCTACCATCGTATCACTCGAACATTCAAATCAATTTTTTGAAAAGCCTACTTCACAAGGCTTCGCGGTGGAACAGAAGAGGACCTTCTTTCTCTCCTTCTTATTGCAAGCCAGAAGATTGCTGTGAACTCAACCTTTCAGAATTTCCCTCTGCAGTATTCGGCGCCAATAGTGTGGATTTCGTTGGTTAATTGTAGCTTTTGCCTAAAGACGAGTAATTGCTACGTTACGTTGTCTTGCGCGGTTGAAGGAATCGATGTGTGGCCAATGTTAAATCCCGTATCAGATTCGAAATAATGAGGCATTAACTGCGCAGAACACGTCAAAAATTTACCCGGACAGCATTTAGTCTTTCCTACTACGCTGCACGGCTGCATGCAGTTCGATCACATTTCAAGGAAGGTAACATGCAGTACAGTATGGTACTGAAGAGTACAGTACAGTACTGAAGAGTACAGTACATTACAGTACAAAACTTTTGAAGTGTTGCGCACCGCAATCGTACCGGCAGTTCTTCGGTACAGACAACAAACCGAGGTGCCGGTTTTCGCTCGGCATGGCGGTCCGATATTATCGGCCAGGATAACGTCAAAGGGTCGATTTAGCGATATATAGCTGGATAATATTTACTTTTTTCTATCCCTCTCCTCTCTCCAGAGGTCGCAAACGGTCAACCGAAACAGTGACCGACCGTTAACCGACCGCCCGCGCCGGATCCGGAACGGATTCGGTTGCCAAATTTTGGGGGTCGGGCGGTTACGGTCGGTTGACTCACCAGGAAAAAAAAAGACGGTCGGTTACGGTCGGTCAAACAAAAAACCAAAAAAAATGAAAATTTTGTACTTTCTTTTTCCAACATTATTGTTCTTTGTACTTTTGGTATCGTGGAAGTACGTGGCATCATGATTAGCGTCGCAAATCTGACACGGTACTATAGTAAGCTATTTATTTCGCAAATCAAAGGGAACACAAGCAGTTCCAAAAAATAACGTCCGACAACACAGATTGTAGACGTTGACAACCGTCACAGGTATTGTCGACGTATACAATCGTCACAAACGCAACTTACGATACGTTCTTACACATAGGGACACTTGAAAATTGAGTACGCCGGATCCGCGCTAAAATAAAAAGTAAGTTCGCTAAGTTACAAGTACATGGGGACATACCCTTACGTTTGTCCAATAACATTTGACAAATGTCACGATGCAAAATCTGTTAAGATTATTGGAAGAATCGGCGGATGAGTTGTGGAGAATCGGCCGTCATCGGATTTGTTGACGTTTTTGGTTCGCGTGGCGCGATTCGGGTTTGAGTATGGTTTCACGACTTGCATCGGAGTACCTGTGGTTTGTTTAATGTACGGTGGTTCAGTACCCAGCCGGTACATTATTTATGTGTGTGATGGTTCAGTGTGGTTTCGTTTGTCTTGTATTGTCTTATACAGTGACTATGATATTTAGTGCGTTGTACGTGTCTAGTTCCTTTAGTGTGTGTCACTTTGCTTCGGCGCTTGAATGTTTCCTAGGCGCACGACCGCATGTGGACTTCGGCGCCCTCGTCTGTTTTAAGTTAGTGGAGTTAGTGGTCGTGAGTTGTCGGTGTCAAAAAGGTATATTAGTGAGTGTTTTCCATCTGTTTATTATGCAGTCTGGGGAGATGCATCATGCAGTCTGTGTAGAGATGCATCATGTGTCTTAAGGAGTGACACATTAAGATGTAGAGAGAGAAGAAGATTTAAGGAGGGAAGATCTATGAAAGAGAGAGGTTGTATTGAGAAATCTTCGGCTTAATATATATATATATATACATATATATATATGGCCAACATGTTTTATTGTGAGCCGTGAGTGTTTTATGTGGAATATGTTTATTTAAGCTTCAGCTATGAGATTTGATTTATCACGTGTGAGCGTCTTTTTGAGCACTTTTTCGATTCTTAACAAAACCCGTGGGCACATTTTACCACGGCCACATGGGAAATTACCATATAGTGAGAGAAGAAGCTCCTATGGGAAAAACGCATGAGGACTATAGGACATATTGGGCCTCCTCGAGGGCGGGACATTACGCCCTCAAAACATGGAGAGGCACGGCTTGAGTTCTCTCACCCGAAGGATCATCCAAACCCTCGATCTAAACAACTTTGATCCCTACGACGTAGTTCATAGGACGGTTGAGCTACAAAAATTGTATAATCAGAGGGACCATAACCGTTTTGCTACATGCATCCTTTTACCCTATTTTAGGCTAACGAGGATAGATGGGAATTATTCAAGCTTACAGTAGCCCATTACATACCCGTTTGGGAAAGAGACTTGTCCCAAAAAGAGACTGGCTATGCCATTTGTTTCATGAGGTTTAGACTCTTGACCATACATTTTTTACGTCACTTGGCAGTCATCCATTGTATTAGGAGCATATGTGGTACATATGAGGCCCGCACACCATCGTTAGTTTGGAAGTGACACTGTCAAGAAATGGACTCGTACCCACCGACACCCAATTGTTGCACAGTACTATTGGGTTGTCATTGAGCCAAACGTCATCCTCGTTGCTTTCGAGATTAGACACTATATAACATAGGAGAACTCGATTCAGCTAAGACGTATAACTTATGACTTTTTTGTAAGGCAAAGATGACATAGTAAGAAAAGCTTTGACCTCTATTGCCATCTTGCTTGCCGTGCGGACTCCTTGTCGCATCTTTGCGCTTGTGCTGGCATACTCGTGGATGGTTATGGGATGTTGTGAGTGTCGGCATACTTTTGCATTGTTGCTCGATGATGAGAGAAAGACACATAGTGAGTAAATGGAAATTGGGATTTCATCAATCGTGGGACCCAAGGCGCAAGAGTTAGGGAATCAATGTGTTTTTTCCTTAAGTTATGCTCCTTCCAAGCCTTCGCCCATTGATATGGTAATATTTCGAGGGATGTAGATTGGATGTTACTCGACATGTTGAAGGAGGGTCATTTGAAGCTCTTTAGGCTAAAATCTCCAAAAAATGATATTAGATAAATCTCAAAGCTTCTCGTTTCTGCCAAAGTTTGTTTAGAAAGAGTAAGGCTAATCTCAATTCCCCTCGGGTGGAGAGTAACGAGTTACCTTATTTACGTCAACCGAAGACATAGGTCATAACTCAAAAGCCTTGTAGAACTCGAGGTGTGTAATTCTGTGTCCTCCATTGGACCACAGAATACGAAAGCCTCTAGATAGTATTTAACTAACCCACTTCAAGCCACAACCACTACTGTCCAGTAAGACAAAAAGACAGTTTGACAACACCCCTATGTAGCATGGACTCCCTTGAGTCCATAGCAAAAAGAATCACTGAAAACGGCCAACCAACCGATAAGTTATGAGGCAGTAAAAATGCCAATTTGTACAAACTCTCAAAGGGAGAGGTGACTACCTACCAAAATTTTCTAAGTCCTGATTCCCTCTAATAACTTCTACCTACTGAAGTACAGACCAATCAGATTACTGTACCGTACCAAAAAAGTACTACTGCCAGTGTACCTTTTGTACCGCCTATGTACGACAGGGCTATTAAGCGGACGCGTGTCTGCATTTCACTCGTCCGTACATTCCTCGGAAATCCCATGACCAAATGTCATCTCTCCACGTGGCTCCAGGTCATGCCACGTCAGAAAACGCCAAAGTGACAATTCCGGGATTTCGGCGATGATGTGCGCCGTTGGATTTTCAGCGAGACGCAATCTTAGCCGTTATAAATACTTGCGCGATATTTTTTTCACTATCGAAACAAAATGCAAGATATTCGTTTTGAAATAGAATCGTACTTCGTACTTTCATAAAACTGTATCTTTGCATGCTATATACAGTTTTAGTTAAATGGATTTGTTCCTCGCTAAATATATATATATATATATATATATATATATATATATATATATATATATATATATATATATATATATATATATATATCACATACTATCACATTTAGCATTGGTCCTAGTCTAATAGGATAAAGCTGACCGCTGTCGGCCAATTTGACGAACCGCAGGTACCAGGATAAAATCTTGGGTCCGTCAAGTATATTTTTAGTAACCTACTAAAAATAACTGCCTGTTGAACTAAGGCAGACATGGATCAACCATCCTCTCTATCCTTCAGTGACTACAACAAGTATGGGGGCTAGAGAGAGGAGGTGGAGGCAGGCTGCCTGTCCTTTTCTTTTCTTTTATCTTAACAAATTAAAACCTAGAAAATACTCTAGAAATCTATTAATTTCAACACTCCCCTTATTTTCTAGTCTAATAAAAAATTTTTCTTTCAACCCGCACTTTTCCCGAAAATTTCTCTTCTTTCCCAAACTTCATAAACTCTCTCTCCTCTGGACTCATCTGATCGTCTAAGATCATCACTCCTCCTTCTTCACTCCCATCACATATTTTTTTCAAGTCCATGGGAGTGGTAACACTGTTAGCATTTTCCATCTGGAATTTCTCAAGGATATTTCCTATTCATTCTTTCTCAGTAAGTCTAATATTCTTCTTCCCTCTATCTCTCCATTTGGATCCCCAAATATATATTTTGCCTCCCCTAAATCCTTCATATCAAATCTGCCCCTAAGATCTTTCTTTAGCCTATTGATCTTTTTCAAAGACTTACTAACACAAGCATGTCATCCACATAAATTGCAATAATAATGACACCATACTCATCTTCAAACATATAGATAGAATGGTCAGAGCTGATACAGATATATCACAGATTGGTGAGAAACTCATCTAGTTTCTTATTCCACTGTCGGTGAGCCAGCAGCAGTCCATATAATGATTTTATGAGTCCGCAGACTTTGCTCTCTTCTCATTCTTCCATGAACCCCTCGAGTTGCCTCATGAAAATTTCTTCCTCTAACTCACCATTAAGAAAAGTTGTCTTAAAGTCCATCTGGTGGATTTCCATGTCATCCGCTGTTGCCAAACTGAGGAGAATCCTTACTGAGGGGAACCGAACAACTGGAGCAAAGGTCTCCTCATAGTTAATCCCCTCTTTTTGAGTGAACCCTTTTGCTACCAATCGAGCCTTATATCTCTCAATGGTATTATCTGGGTTCAGTTTTATTTTAAATACACATTTACACCCAATAGGTTTTCTGTCTGGAGGACAATCCGCAAATTCCCAAGTATTTGTTTCCATGATAGAAGCCATCTCATCATTTATGGCTCTAATCCATCTTTCTTTCTCTGGACTATTAACTGCCTCCGAGTAAGACTGAGGCTCATCTGGGTGAGATAGCTTAATTACCTTATGAGTGACCTGTTTTTCCTGTATCCTTTTGTTGCTCCTCCTTCCTCCCTCAAACTTCGAAGCTAGAATGGATGGAAGTCTGGGTTTCTTCTCACTGTCTCATCGGCTCCCTTGTCCATGTAAGCCGGTTCTGGTCCCACTGCTTCTATGTCCTCGAAATCCATAGGAGTATGCAAGGTTTCCGGTGAGTCTCTTGTATCTCGGATCTCCCCTGAATCTGCAATCACGGTTTCACTCATGTCCCTTTCGGGGAACGACCAAGTTCTCCTCACTGTCGGACTCAAATCTGATTCTTATCTTCTTTGTATATTTGAAGGGGTCAATGACTTCCCTTCATCCATGACAACTAAGTGTTTGACCAGAATTATATCTTTCTTTGCTAAGTCATAAACTCTATATCCCTTAACATTCTCATCATATCCCACAAAGTATCCAGGTTTTCCCTTAGCATCTAGTTTCTAGTTCTTCCTATCTGTGTCAAGACTGTAAACTTGGCTACTGAATACTTCAAGGTGTGAGATATCTGGTTTCCTTCCAACCCAACTCTCATAAGGTGTCACTCCATTTACAGCTGAGGTAAGGACTCTATTCTTAATGTAGTTGGCACAGTTCATTGCTTCAGCCCAAAATCTCTTTCCTATTTTCTTGTCTGCCAACATACTGCTTCCACTATCTCCTAGTGTTGGATTCAACCTCTCAGCTACCCCATTTTGTTCCAGGTTATATTGTACAGTGTTCTGGTGCTGCACTCCCTCGTCTCTTAGATATTCCTCAAACTGGTTAGAGGTATATTCCCCCCCATTATTACTCATTATCCTCTTAATGGGGGTTTCATGCAACTTCTCTCTCCAAGCGTTATATTCTTTGAAGTAAGTTGATGCTTCAGACTTTGTTTTCAGAAAGAATACTCCAGAGTACCTAGACCAGCCATCGGTTATTGTGATCATAAATCTATTTCCTCCAACCGAAGGTACTTTTGCAGGTCCCCAAATATCTGTGTGGACTAAATCTAACAATTTCTCACCTCTATATGTGGTGGCTTTGGGAAAGGGAAGTCTGTGAGCCATACCTTAAGCACAACCACTACAATCATCCATCATTTCATTATCCCCAAACTGAATGCCTTCTACTACCCCATGTTTTTTCATTTCCCTCAACCTATCAAAATGCATATGCCCCAACCGCATATGCCAAATCATCAGCTTAGGAACACCAAAATAGTAAACATTCTTCTTTTCATTACTCAGGATAAGCCTAAACATTCCTTGGCTACCCTTATCTGTCGTGAAGTAAACTTCATCTTCATACTTAGCTGTAAAGACTCCCTTTCGAGTGAAGGTATCAAACTCTTTTTAATGTAACACAGACGTAGAGACAAGATTTTTATTCAGCTGAGGAATGTAGAGTACATCTGAGAATGTAAGTATAGAAGTCTTACCCTCCACTAAGACTTTCAGATCTACTGATCCCACTAGATTTGTAGTAACTATTCTCTATCCCCATACTCTATCTCTACAGTAGGGATTTTCCTTAGCTTAGTGAAGAGTTCCTTATCACGACACATATGCATGGATGCACCTGAGTCGATAATCCATCCTTCCTATAGAGCTTCCCAAATTGCTCCAAGAGCACACTTCTGTCTCCAAGGGATCTCCTTCTCCTCCAGACTCTCGTCAAGAAGAAGCTCCCCATCCTCCTCAGAAGACTCATCCTCGGTTTCTCCTGTCACTTTTGAAACCACAAGTGCCTTTTTCTTCCCTCCGGAAGAACCCCCTCCATGGTCCTCTTGGAGCCTCAGCTCCGACAGCTTGACACAATATGCGATGAAGTGTCCTGACTTTTTGCAAAAATGACAAAGACCCTTTGGGGGCCTCGGTCCTCTAGGATGATCTCTTTCCCCTTTGTATGGTTTCTTTGGATCCTTCCCCTATCGGTCCTCTCCTACTGCTAAAGCTTGAATGCTCTTTCCTCCTCTCCTAATCTCCATTGTGTTTTCTTGCACAAGTATCATCTGGACCACTTTGTTCCATTTCCATAAACTATCAGGCATTTCCTGTACTTGATACACTCTGTTCTCGAACTCATCTGGTATTATCATGATAAGAGTGTTAACTTTCATTTTCATTGTACTTGTCCACCCGGCACTTTCCATCTCCATATACAAACAAGAAAGATCATTACAGTAATCTAACATCTTTCATCTTTGTAAGTGTAACTCACTAGCTTTTGCTCAGCCAACTGGAGCTCCTGAATAGTTTCAGCTCTATAAATCTCCACCAAACTCACCCACAACTCCTCGGCCTTGTAAATGTGAAGATGAGGAGTGGCCAAAGCTTGAGTAAGGTGCCTGAGAATGAAGTTCTTGGCAGCCATGTATACATCCTCCCACATTTGATAATCGTTCTCCGTGGTCTTCACGGTCGCCGCTCCTTGTACTGTGGCAATAGGAGTAAAGGGTGTCTCCTTCCCTTTTTTCTTTTCGGACACACTACAATCCCCATCATCTGCCTCCTCCGCTGAGGCAGCCGTTGCTGCAAGAAACCTTACTCCTCCAAATCATGGTGGAGATCCCGAAGGTGGACGTTTCACTTGTCCACTGAAGATACCCCAATATCGTTTTTCGCACAAAGCTCCCATCATCATGGCTTCCCAATAGATTAACCCAGATCCATTGAAGGTGGGCACCCTAGATGGTGAAACTCTGAGACCTCCATAGGACCTTAAAGTAGGCAGCTCACACGAAGCCTCTAGGATAACCCTGACCCCTTTGTGTTTCAGCAAGAATAACTGTCACCCTAGCAGACAAAAACTATGACCACCTTCACCCCTGTAAAGGCAAGACTCCCTTGAGTCTATAGCAAAAAGAATCTCTGAATTTGCTCACCTGAGCAGTAAGTTATGAAGAGTCAAAGTTGACCTTTTGTACAGGAGCTCTCTGGGAGCGATGGTCTAATCTATCAAAAGTTTCTAAGTCCTATCTCTCTCTAAAACTCTATCTACTGAAGTACGGCACCAATCATAAGAGTGTATCGTACATAAAGGTACATGTGCCGATGTAATTTGTGCACGGCCATTGTAGAACATGGCCAACAAGTCGACACATGTCATTTTTGGATTCGTTCTCGGAATCCCCAAAGATGCCGAAATCCAATGTGATTGTGCCACATGGCAATTGATGTGACGTCGACCATAAACCGCAAAAAACTCATTTCGGGATCTCGGCATGCTTCGTGGCCGTCCGATGAAGTCGGATTACAATCGTGGCCGTCATAAATACTTGCGCACTATTTGTTTCGCCTTCGAAACGAAATACGCGGTATCTGTTTCGGAAGTTCCGTGGCCGTACTTTACAACTGTATCTATGTCTAAATATTCCGTTGAATGAAAATTGGCTACGTGTTAACATCTAAATAATTACGAAACCCTATATATCCAACCATGATGCCAGACTAAATGGCTAAGGCTACCGGCTATGTTGACGCACGGTAGGTACCACGTTCAAATCCAGGGTCCGTCAATTTCTATTTTGGTAAATCTACCAAAATCTACAACCTGTAACTCTATCTCTAATCAGCATAGGCAGCCATGGCTCTAGCTCCCTCTTCAACCTTCAGTGACTACGAAAAGTGTGGGAGCTGAAGAGAGAAGTTAGAGGCAGACTGCCTCGGCTTCTTTTCTGCATTTTGCAAAACCTAGAAAATACTAAAATAACCTTTTATTTCTACATCTACGCTGCTGCGCTACTAAGTTGCTACGCCGCTAAGTTGTTATGCTGCTATGCTGCACTAGTCTGGAATCGCAGTTGCGCTGCTCTGGAATCGCAACTGCGCTGCTCTGAAATCGCAACTATAGCAGCCTAGCCGTAGCCACTAAGTACCCAATTCCGTAACTCTGTTACAGGTTTGCTGCAATTGCAATCGCAGCTTGATTGTCACAAAATACTTTTTGCACTCCGCTCTTCATATATCCCAATTCTTGAAGCAAATATTTTACCCACATCAATTCTTTCACAGCCGAACACGAGGCCATATACTCAGCCTCCATAGTAGACTGAGCAATCACCTTTTGTTGCTTACTGCTCCAACAGCAAGCCCCATTCCCAACATACAACATATACCCAGAAGTACACCTCCTCATCGGAGCATCCCCATAACTAGCATCACTCCAAGTGGTGATGTCAGTATTATCCCCTCCCAAATGCAACCATAGATCTCTTGTTCCTATCAAGTACCGCATGACCCTTTTGGCTGCTTCCCAATCTTTTTTCCTAGGATCATTGAGACTCCTACTTTATACTCCCACAGCTGTTGCTATATCAGGATGAGTATATTTCATAAAGTATATTAAACTACCGACAACATGTCTGTATGGAATAGTTTGCATGAACTTGCTTTCCTCAGGTCCTAGCTCATTATCCAAGATCAAGATTCCCTCTTCCGAGCTCCCCTCATTTCCTTTCTTTAAGTCCATTGGAGTCGTACAACTGTTTGTTTTTTCCATTTGAAATTTTTCAAGCATATTCCTAATTGCTTCCTTTTGAGTTAGTCTAATTGTTTTCTTTTCTCTATCTCTCTCCATTTGAATTCCGAAGATGTACTTTGCCTCTCCCAAATCTTTCATTTCAAATCTACCTTTTAGATCCTTTTTCAATCTATTAATTTCTCCATTGATTTACTCAAAACAAGCAAATCATCAACATATATTGCAATGAAAAATATACCTTCCTCGTCCTCAAAAAGTAGATAGAATGATCCGAACTGATTCGAATATATCCCAAACTTGTCAAAAACTCGTCCAACTTTTTGTTCCATTGGCGTGGAGCTTGCTTTAGTCCATAAAGGGACTTTATCAATCTGCACACCTTGCTTTCCTCTCCCTTCTCCACAAATCCTTCCGGTTGTCGCATGAAGATCTCTTCTTCTAATTCTCCGTGTAAGAAAGCGGTTTTGATGTCCATCTGATGCACTTCCATGTCTTCCGCTGCCATGACACTAAGTAGAATCCGGACGGAAGGGAATCTAACAACCGGAGCAAAAGTCTCCTCATAATCGATCCCCTCCTTCTGTGTGAACCCCTTTGCCACTAATCTGGCTTTGTATCGCTCGATAGTGTTATCTGGATTGAGCTTTAACTTAAATACCCACTTGCATCCTATCAGCTTTCTATCTGGAGGACAATCCACCAACTCCCATGTGTTTGCTTCCATAATGGAAACCATCTCATCATTAATAGCTGTCACCCATCTATCACCTTCCGGACTATTAGCTGCTTCCGAGTAAGTTTGGGGTTCGCTCAAATGTGACAGCTTAGTTTCCTTGTTGTTCACTTGTCTCTCTCGAAGTCTCTTACTGCTTCTCCTTCCTCCTTCAAACTCCGATGCTGGGATAGAGGGTAATCTTGGGTTTCTCCGAACAACTTCACCTTCTCCCCTTTCCGTGGAGTCCATCTCCGGACGTTCATCGTCTATTTCGGGTCTTTCCTCGTTTTCTTCCTCGATTTGAACCGGATGTTGTGACTCCAAGAGAGAGTCACTCTCGGTCAGTTTTTCCTCTTTCTCTGCAAGGTTAGGCTGAACCGGAGTTTGATTAGAAGAATCTGAATCTAACTCATTTTCGGATTCTATTCTAATCCTCACCGATTTGGTGTACTTAAAGGGATCTATGGACTTTCCCTCATCCATAACTACCAAGTGTTTTACTAGAATTATGTCTTCTCTTCCGAGATCATAAACTCTATATCCCTTAACATTTTCATCATACCCAAGTAAGTATCTCGGCTTTCCTCTAGCATCTAACTTCCAATCAGATTTTTTTGTGTTTAGACTAAACACTTGACTTCCAAACACCTTTAAGTGTGAAATATTAGGTTTTCTTCCGGTCCATCTTTCATAAGGTGTTTAGCCTTTTATAGCCGAGGTAAGGACTCTATTTTTTAGATAGTTAGCACAATTCATAGCTTCTGCCCAAAAACTTTTTCTTATTTTTTTATCTGTCAACATACTACGGGCACTATCACTTAAAGTCCGATTTAATCTCTCGGCTATACCGTTTTGTTCTGGATTCTTTGGGACAGTGTTTTGGTGTTGAACCCCTTCCTCTTTCAAATAATCCTCAAACTCATTAGAAGTGAATTCTCCCCCATTATCACTCCTCACTCTCTTTATAGGTGTCTCATGGAGCTTTTCACTCCATGCTTTATACTCCTTAAAATAAGCCGAAGCCTCAGATTTGTTTTTCAAGAAATATACTCTAGGGTATCTAGACCAATCATCCGTGATAGTAAGCATAAATCTTTTCCCTCCAACTGATGGCACTTTGGCCGGTCCCCATATGTGTATGAAACAAATCTAACACCTTTTCACCCTTATATGTTGCGACTTTTGGAAAAGGCAATCTGTGGGCTTTTCCTTAAGCACACCAACTACAATCATCCAAAGTCTCATTATCCCCAAAATGTATTCCCTCAACTACACCCATTTTTTTCATTTCTTTCAATCTATCTAGATGCACATGTCCCAATCTTTTATGCCACATCATCAAATCACTTACACCTGCATAGTAAACTCACGTCTTTCCATTACTCAAATTCAGTCTAAACATTCCTTGGCAACCCTTTTCAGCTGTGAAGTGTTGTTTTTGAAGATTTAGTTTCGTGCGTACGCGACATTTCATGCGTACGTGAGGTTTCGTGCGTACTCGACGCGATTTGTAATGCGTGAGTACTAACTGAATTTAATGTGGAAGTTGGAATGGATTTGCGGATTGGGGGAGTAATGGTAGGAATTGTTTTTAAGCGTACGGAATCAAATTTGAGTGACGCGAATCAAATTACGGAGAGTACGATTTGCGTAATGTGAAATGGACGACGGATCGCGAAGCGATCCGATGTAATCGATTTTGAAATGTTTTTGTAAAAGTGTGTCGCCCGTACGAAACATAATGTGAGAGGCGCATTTATGAAAAAGACGCGGTTTCGGTACGGAAAAGATTTGGAAAGTACGATTTCATTTCGGCAAGTGGTTCGCGCTATTTTTGGATGTACTATCAAGTGGGTCGTACGTATGTGATGACGGGTTACTACGTGGACTTATCGACAAGTGACTAAGCAAGTTGTCACTTATGACGCGGATTTGTGGATGCGTCGGTGTAATTATTTGAAACATCAATATTTTGTTTTATGCGAACTAATGATTTAGTGTTGATTAAAATAGTTATATTTTACGTGATTAATGAGGATATCGACACTTTAATTTATGTGTCGTATTTACAGACAAGTGTACCCTTACGATTGCTTGACTTTCAGGTGTACGCTTACGATTAGTTTTTCTTAGTAATTGGTTATTGTGGTTAAATAGGACTTAATGACAGTTACGTGATTTATGTTGGTTATTTTGACACTTAGTGATTCGTTGACAGCTCACAAATGTATATATAGGAAAGAGCTTTGTTAGGAATTATCATAAATGCTTGTTAGAAAAGTAGGGACCGAATATGTAGTATTTTAGGGTTGTCGATTAGGTCATGCACTTTGAATGATATAATGATTATTTGATTATACTTTTGTTTATGTGTGATGCATTTGTTTGTTATTATTTATTTATGTTATTTTATATATGTTTGATATGCATTGTTTATGCATTTGTACTAGGATTTGTTTATGTCGATTATTCCATCAAACCTTAGATGTTGTCATAGGGTTTATTTATGTTGATTATTCCATGAAACCCTAAATGTTGTTTGTTGCGTCTGTGTACGCATATGGAGGATGCATTTCAAATGATTGTTCATTAGCCTAACTTTGCTTAGCTTCTTGCATGATAGGTTGGGTGGCTTCTGCGGTCTATTCTAGACCAAAGAACAACATGAAGTACACTTCATTCTCATATCTAGCAACAAAGACTCCTTTCTTAGTACTAGTCTTAAAGCCCATATCATCTAAGACCAACGTAGAGATAAGATTTCTGTTCAACTCCGGAATAAAAAGAACATCAGAGAAAGTGACTATAGATGTTTTTCCATCAACTAAGACTCTTAGATCCACTGATCCCACTAAATTAGTGGTCTTTATTCTCCCATCCCCATACTCTTTCTCTACAGTAGGGATCTTTCTCATGTTGGTAAACAATGGTTTTTCTCTACACATATACATAGAGGCTCCTGAATCAATGATCCATCCTTCTTCAAGAGCTTCTTTCACTCCACCAAAAGCACACTTTTGCCTTCTTGGAATCTCCGGCTCACCTTTCACCTCCAAATACTCATTGAGGAGAAGTTCTCCATCGTCATCATCGGCATCCTCTTCCACGACTTGTGTCGCAACGAACACCTTTTTTTTTCCTTCCGGTTGGTTTTCCAATCGATTCCTCCTTCAATCTCAACTCCGTCAACTTAGTGCACTTCGCCATGTAGTGTCCCGGCTTCTTACGAAAATGGCAAAGCCACTTCGGAGCCCTTGGTCCAGATCCGTCATGGTTTCCCCTTCCTCCTCCACCAAAGTTCCCATAAGGTTTCTTTGAATCCTTACCCCACCAGTGAGTACCAGTAGCCAATGCTTGAACACTCTTTCCTCCCCTACGAATCTCAATTGTGCTTTCCCGAACCAAAATCATCCCCACAATAGAATTCCAGATCGAAAGATGATCTGACAAATCTTGGACCCTGTTAACAATGTTTCTCATAATCATCTGGGAGTTTCATTAGCAAAGTGTTCACCTTCTCTTTCTCGGTCTCCCTTTTCCTTGCACTTTCTAACTCCATTAATAACCTAGCCAAATCATTACAAAAATCTAAAATCTTTCCCTCTTCGTACACATATGCCTGTACCTTTTGATCTGCCAACTTCTGTTGCTGAATCGTACTACTTTTGTAAATGTCGACAAGAGTTTTCCAGAACTCGTCTGCCCTCTCCACATGAAGATGAGGTGTAGCCACTCTTTGAGTGAGACGCCCGAGAATAAAATGGGTCGCCACAGTATTGTTGAAATCCCAGATTTCAGTATCATTTGCCTCTGTTTTCTGAACAGGTGCTACTAGAGCCGATCCACTAGCCATCGGTGTGATTTTCTCCTTCTTTTTGTCAAACATGGTGCTTTCTACAACATCTTCCGCCCCCTCTGCCCATGCAGATCCTCCAGTGAACCGCGATCCTTCAAACCCTGGTGGAACTCCCAATTTAGCGGATAGCCGACACACACGGCCACTCACAATGCCCTATAGCCGTTTTTCAAACAATGCACCCTTCATCATGGTTTCCCAATAAATGAACCCTGTTCCATTAAAAATGGGTACCCTAGAGGGTCGGCCCATTTTCTGTAATTCTGTGACCTCCATTGGTACACAGAATGTTTAGCTTATGTGAAGCCTCTAGGATAGTATATGCACTTTTGACTTTGACAATGAATAAGTCCCACTGCGGGACCCAAAAACTTTGACTGACTACACCTTTCTGTAGCGTGGACTCCCCTGATTCTGGTGCAAAAGGAATCACTGAATTTGCTCACCTGAGAATTAAGTTATGGTTGTCCAAAGAAAGCATATTTGTACTGATGGCGTCGGGGAGAGAGGACTTTTTTTTTTTTTTTAAGTCCTGAAAACTTCTTATAGCTACTTTTAACCAATCAAAGTGAAGTACCCTAATTATTGTACATACAAAGTACAACAGCCGCCGTACTTTATGTACGGATATATTCGGCACTATTCCCGGTCTACCACGTGGCAAAATAGGTCAATGGCATTCTGTCCCTTTTTTCTTCCGGCATCTTATAGGATGATGCCAGGTGTCATTTCCTCCCTTTTCACCGAACTTCTCCCAGATAGTCGTTCCAGCATACCGGCACTCACGCGTGCCGTCCGTTCTTTTAACGGTGATCAATTGCAATCGTTCGATCTGACGGCGCGCCCAATAAATGTTGACCGTTGAATTTCACCGGTCAAATTTCCGTGTTGACCGTTGAATTTCGACGGTCAACATTCCGTGTTGACCGCTTAAATTTTCTTCTTGCTTCGCGAGACGTCGATCGCGACATTTAATTTCGTCCGTCGAAATCAAATATATGTTTCATTTATTTCGTGCGGTACTGCATTTCGTGCGGTACTACACGTTCCATGTTTCGTTTCATTCTGAAAGTCGCTAAAAGGAATATGTCGCCATGCCATTTTTAAATAATTATCAAACATGATGTGTGTATCGATTCATCAAGACGTAACGGAAAAGGCTGACGCCAATGCCGTACGGTCCTCATCCAGAGGTTACAGGATCAAATCTCGTTTGAGTCAATATAACTTTTGCAGGAGCTTTGTCTTTTGTATATCTTCTCATCTGTCTAAGGCAGCCATGGGTGCTTGTCAATTTTGAGTGACTACGACAAGTATGAGAACTCCAAGACTAAAAAAAAAGGTAGAATACAAAATATCACTTTTCAACAAAATCCTCCTCCGTTAACTCTAAGCTCTCATCAACTAGAGTACCAGAATATGAATCAACTCCTTCTAATTTCTGTCTGTATTCGATAGGAGTGACACATCCTTTTGCCTCTTTCACATCGAAATTTTCAAGCATGAAACCAATAGCTTCCTTTTGAGTTAATATTATCTGTTTTTTTTTCTATCTCTGTATACTTGTATCCCTAAAATGTTTTTGGCCTCACCCAGGTCTTTCATCTCAAATTTGGACCTTAAGGCTCTCTTGATGCGATTTATTTTATCCATAGATTTACTAATATGCAGCAAATCATCTACATAAACAGCAATATAAAGTACACCATCCTCCCCTTGCAAAACATACACAAAATGATATGAATTGATTCTATTAAAGCCTAATTTAGTGATGAATTCATCTAACTTCATGTTCCACTGTCTATGGGCCTGTTTCAGCCCATACAAAGATTTCATCAGATATAGACTAGTTTTTCTTTTCATTTCTCTACATATATTTTTAGTTGCTGCATATTAATAATTTCTTCAAGCTCTCCATGAAGAAAAGCTCTTTTAACATCCATTTGATGCACTTCCATGCAAGATCTCCATGAAATAAAGTTGTTGTAACGTCCATTTGATGCACTTCCATGTTTTCAATTGCAGCTAGACTTAATAGAATTCTGACAGTTGGAAACCTTACCACTGGGGAGAAAGTCTCCTCAAAGTCAATTCCTTCTTTCTAATTGTAGCCTTTCGTCAGAAGTCTCACTTTGTATCTTTCAATGGTGTTATCCGGATTTAGATTCAGTTTGAATACCCATTTGCTGCCGATGGCTTTCCGGTCCGGAGATTGATCAACCAATTCCTATGTTTGAGCTTCCATTATGGACTTTATTTCATCGTTTGGCGCCTTAATCCTGTGTTTCTTTCGGGTGAAGAGAAGGCTTCTCGGGTAGTCTGAGGTTCTCTTGGGTTAGCAGAGTTGGCAAAGTGTGATCCAGATTATAGACAGCTGCTAGATCTTCCTCCACCCGGAAATTTTGAGGCGAAGACCGATGGATCCCTAACGTTCCTCGTTTGTCTTTTGACTTGTTGCTGTTTCTTTTGGACCGGTTCACACTGCTCCATCTGAGTCTGAAGAGGAACGTGAGGACCGGAAGACACTGGTTCTGCAAGAGGTTGCCGAACAACTGAAAAATAAATTGTTAACAGTGTAACAAAATTTCATATTCTTGTGACTTTTCCTCATCCTGTTTTTCTGTCATGTGAAATAGATCTGCTGAAACTTCCTCATTCTTTATAATAATATTTCTAGCCACAATTACTTTTTGCTTATAAAAAACATATACTTTGTAGCCTTTTGAAGTATCATCATACCCCATAATGATACCTGGTAAACCATTTGGTTCCATTTTCCAAGTGCTTGGTGAGGTGTTCAAAACAAAGCATTTACATCCTCAAACTGTGAAATGACTAACATCAACCTTTCTACCTGTTCAAAGTTCAAAGGGTGTACTGATGACAAACCTAGAACCAATTCTATTTTTTGATATAAACTGCACAGTTAAGGGCCTCAGCCTAGAATTTCAAATCAATATTTTTATCTGCTATTATAGATCTAGCACATTCTGTAATGGTTATGTTTAATCTTTCCGTAACACCATTCTGCTGAAGAGTGTAAAAAACAGTGAGCTGGCGACTTATACCCTCATCCAGCAGAAAATTTCCGATTTTTTATGACATATACTCTCCGCATTGTCTTATCTGAGTTCTAAAATCGGAACACCATGTAGTTTTTCCGCCCAAACTTTGTAGTGTTTGAATTGTCGGAACACTTCACTCTTTTCTTTCATGAAGTAAACTTTAGTGAATCTGGAGAAGTCATCTGTAAACGCGACCATAAAACAAACCCCCCCAGCTGAAGGCACTTGAGCAGGTCCCAAAACATCCGAGTGAATTAGCTGTAAGACTTTTGTAAATCTATGGAGCTGTGGTCCCCACTCGAATCTCAACCGTTAACTTGATAAATTCCAACGTCAGGTATTTGCCCTTCACAATTGTGTTCCCGGATGTCCGGTTCATTTCCCGTCCGCTCGATCTACCGAAGTCATCCGTTCGATAGGCGACATGTGTCCAAGTCCATTCCGCACTTTGTGAGTTATCTAAAATGCTGACGCGTATCTTATATGACAGTACAAATTACTATAGAGTAATACTTCACTGTCACACTATTTAAGGTAAGTATTATATCTAACTTATCCAAAAATATTCTAAATGTTAAGTCTCCCCTCACAGCTATATCTACTGCGGAGAAAGCTTTGAAAACAACAATTTGTTGTAGTCACTCAACAATAGAGAGGGTGGTTGAGCCATGGCTGTCTTAGTTAAACAGGCATGATTAAAGCGTGACTTATGTCACTCTCAACAAAAGGTTGAGTCCGACACGACTCGAACCTCCGACCGGCAGAGCGAGGCGTAGCCGTCAGCTCTAACTCGTCTGTCGTAGGATTTCCTTAACATACATGGGGTGTGATATTTATTTAAACTGTGTTTTGATCTTCAATTCCATTAACGGAATGACAAATGAAAGAACATAGAACTAAGTAATATATAGTGCGAACGTTACCTCGCACGAATCAAATGAATCGGACATTTATTTCGACAGATAATATTAAATGTCGGTTTATGATCCGACAGCACATATCGCTGCAGAAATCCCGGATTGGTCACTTTGGCTATTTTCAGACATGGCGTGACCTATCCACACATGGAGAGATAACATTCGGTCGCGAGAATTCTGGAGAACATAAGGACGAGTTAAATGTGTACACGCGTCCACTCAATAACCTTGCCGTACACAGGCCGTACAGAAAGTACATCGGCTGTAGTACCTTTCTGTACTCTACAGTCGTGTGATTGGTTCGTACGTTAGTAGATAGGGGTTGTGAGAGGGGTTTAGGACTTTTGTAGGTAGGGACCTCTCTCCCTTAGAGAATTTTTGTATAAACTTGACATCTTTGCCACTTCATAACTAATCGCCTGGTTGGCCGTTTTTAGTGATTCTTTTTTTCTTCGAACTCAAGGGAGTCCAGATTGCTCAAGGGTGCAGTCAGACTAACAATTTGTCTGCTAGGGCAGCAGTAGTTGTGGCCGAAAGTGGGTTAGTTAAAAACTATCTAGAGGCTTCCTAAATTCTGTAGTCCAATAGAGGACACAGAATTGCAGGTTATGGGCCCACCCTCTAGGGTGCCCACCTTCAATGGATCTGGGTTTTGTTTTCCATAGCCTATTTCAGCCATGGATTACCCTCGGAAGCACCACAAACTACCCCTCAAACAGTTGTGTTTGAGACAGCACAGATTACTCCACAATAAATAAAATCCCCTCAAACTACACCAATAAGCACTATAGTATAGACATTGTAAGCTCCTAAAGTTACAACCAAATCCACCAAGGAATCTAGAAGATATAAGCTCCAAAGTTTCACAAAAACAACTGACAACTTCACAAACTAACGACTTAGACCTCACACAGAATCTTATAGAGATAACAGAATAAAATGAAATTGCACACACATATAGATTCTATATCACAGAATAACTTTACAAAGTTTCACATGAAAGAACTAAAGAAGGTGATCACACCAACAGGTCAAAGATGCAGAAAACAGTCTGCCATTGCTTTGATAAACTTGACCGTGATAATCAAAATATTCTAAGTCTTACAAGCTATACTTAGAGAGTTCAATACTGAATGTACGGAGGCATACCAGCCGTACGGTATCTACCATCTACCTAAACTATTGTGAGATACCCGAATAATTTGAGGTATGTCAGACTGAGCAAATCACCACTAATAAACTAATTAGCAAAAAGACAAACAACTGTTGAACCGAATATATACACCGACATCTTCGCAACCTTCGTACGTCAAACAAAAAAAGCTACCACTAAGCAACTATTACCGTACAATCATCATTACTCAGAATCTATGTTTGTCATATTATCCGCAGCTGCGTTAGTTGCGTTGTCCGTACGGATCATATGAAAATAACCGCAACTGTGTTGTCTTATCTGCGCCGCAGCTGCTCTGTACCGGCGGCGCATATTTATCCAAAGTAACCACAGCTGCGTTGTCATGTCTGTGTCGCAGCTGCGCCGTACCGGCCTATTTCAACATTTCGATTATTGTACATCACATCGCTTTGCGATCCGCCGTCCATTTCTCAATGCTTGTTCAACCACTCAATGAGTCCCTTAATTCAATTTAAGTATATCCGTACGTTCCCTCCCCCAACCTACGTGGAACCACTCATATCAGAACACGTGTGTAAAACTTTTTGACAAAAGATACGAGATGTACCCGAGGCCTCTGTAATACATAAATTTTGTTGTCCGTACTATTACAGAGACCTCCTCGTGTCCCCATACCCCAAATAATTAATCATTACAATTTCAGAATTAGTATTTTTTTGTCGGTTACATTTTGCGACGTCTATCTTTAAGTCACGGAACGAAAATCACGGCGTACGTGGCGTATTAGACAATTTGACTTTTTCGCTAAAATAACATATTATATAAAAAAATAAAATAAATAAATTTAAAAAATACTATATATCGCGATAATTTATGTTGGTCTCGGTACGATATATCGAGGATCCTGCTCGATCGATATTCGATATATTGAATATCGAGATTATCGCGATATGAATTTACCCGATACCCAACACTACACCGCCAATCGCTATTAGCGTTGTGTACGCTAATCCCGTCCCGCTTTTTTTTTGTTTTATTCTCAAATAGCGTAGTTTATTCTATTTTTTTCTTTATTCTATTTAGGGTTATATTCAGTAGCCTCAACCCAAAATTTCATATCAACATTTTTATCTGCTAACATAGATCTAGCACACCCTGTAATAGTTCTGTTTAGTCTCTCTGAAACACCATTCTGTTGGTTGTTGATATTTGAGTATTTTCTAGTTCTTTATTAGGATAGAAAAAGAGCAGAGGTAGTCTGCCTCTGACTCCCTTCTCCAAGCCCCCACACTTGTTGTAGTCATTGAATGCTAGAAAGGGTGCTAGAGCCATGGCTGCCTAAGCTATCCAGAGAGACAAGTGTAGATAAATGGTAGGTTTACTAAAATGGATGTTGACAGATCCATGATTTCATCCTGGAACTTGTCGACCGTCAAGATTCCGATAGCCGGTAGCCTTGTCCGTTCAGTCTAGGGCTTTTAATAGTATATATGGGGTTTTATAAGTATTTAAATAGTTACACGTAGACTAGTTCATTTAACTGAAAATATAAACGTAGTGCATAGATACAGTTATAGATAGTATAGAGTACGGTTTTATGTATTATAGAAAATGAATACCGCGCATTTGTTTCGACCGCGAAACAAATACCGCACGTCTATTTTCAACAGCAAGAAATATAGCCGGATTTGATCGGACAGCCACGATAGGCGTCGTGATCGCGGAATATACACTTTTGGCGTTTTACATTCATCGCCATGTCAAGTGACACGTGGCATGTCAACATTGGATTGCGACGACTCCGGAGATAACGGGAACAAATCCGAATATGACATGTGTTGACATTTCGGCCATATCGTACGATGGTCGTACTGAAAGTACACCGACACCTGTACTTTTTTCTACGGCACAGTAAAGTGATTGGTGTCGTACGTTAGTAGATAGAGTCTTAGAGAGAGATAGGACTTAGAATATTTTTGGTAGGTAGCCGCCTCTCCCAGAGGGCATCTTGTATAAAAAGCAAACTTTGGCAAGCCATAACTATCACCTCAGTTGACCATTTTCAGTGATTCTTTTTGTTGCGGAATTAGAGGAGTCCACGCTATATAGGGGTGTAGTCGGTGAGAGTGTTTGCCTACCAAGGTGGCTGCATTTCTAAGGGAAAGTCAAAGTGGGGAATGTTATCCAAAACTCATACGCTAACTTTGCATTCTCAGGTGGAATTAAGCTCACAGAAAGTCTTATTTCACAGGGGTGAAGCTGTAATGGGGTTCTAATTGTCAAAGGGTCAATCATTTAGGTTTATGAAAACTTGGAGTCGGCACTATCTAGATTAGCTTCTTAGGACCTGCAAATATTGTGTGGGAATGGAGCCCATAGAGTTTCATAATGTTGATTTCCGTGAAATCCTGGATTCGGTAAATGTCCCCTACTACGGAAAAGTGAGCCAGCGAGGGCTCGAACGTAGGACCTCTTACTTGAGCTGTTAGCGCGCTAACCACTGTGCCACTAGCTCGATGTAGAGCCTGGCAAGTCCGTAGCTATTTATTTTTAGGCGGCTTCGAGTGTGACGTTTCACATTCTACCTCGTATTGAACCGGCATTCAAGTGCCAATCCAACACCCCCTCTCACGGGAAGGTCGGTCACACCATCCGCAACCCCGTTGGCTTTGATACCATATTGATTTCCGTGAAATCCGAGATTCGGTATGTCCCATTCTAGGGAAAAGTGAGCCGGCCAGGACTCGAACATGGGACTTTCTATACCTTTGTGAACGTGGAGAAGTCTTTTGTAAAGGTGACCATAAAATGAACCCCCCCCGCAGATGGCAGTTGAGTCGGTGCTAAATCATCATGATGGATGAGCTGCAAATCCTTTGTAGACATATGTTTTGATTCCTGTGGAAATGGCAGCCTGTGAATCTTTCCTTAGAGAGCAACCGTCACATGTTTTAACCGGCTAATTAGAAAGAGAAACACCTTCGTCGGTAAAGGTGACCATAAAACGAACCCCCCTAACAGATGGCACCTGAACCGGTGCTAAATCATCAGAATGGATGAGCTGCAAATCCTTTGTAGGCCTATGTTCTGATTCCTGTGGAAATGGCACCCTGTGAATCTTTCTTAGAGAGCACCTGAACCGGTGCTAAATCATCAGAATGGATGAGCTGCAAATCCTTTGTAGGCCTATGTTCTGATTCCTGTGGAAATGGCACCCTGTGAATCTTTCTTAGAGAGCAGGCGTCACATGTCTTAACCGGCTGATTAGTAAGAGAAACACCTTTGATTTTGCCAGCAATAACCATTTTCTTCAACCTGTCATAATTAACATGACCTAGTCTCTTATGCCATAATTCATTCTCAAACATAACACTTGAGTAGAGAACATCATTTTCCTTAGTATTAGCCATATCCATGCGATACATTTTGCTTGCATCTTCAGTACCTGTGACAGCTACCTCTCCTAGTTTGCTTACAACCTGCCTACCCCCTTTAAGGGTGACCTCAAATTCTTTGCTCTCAACCAGAGAAATAGAAAACAAATTCTTTTTGAAATCCGGAATATACAAAACATTATGAAGAGTTCTTTCAACTTGCTTTCCTCCTACATCTACCAGCAATGAAACATCACCTTGAGCACAGGTCTGGACACTCATGCCATAAGCATAGTAGATATTGTTTGCAGGTGTTATCTTCGGATTGGTAAAAAGGCATTTGTTCCAACACATGTGGGTCAATGCCCTTGTGTCCATGATCTATCCGGCGTCCTTTGAGCCCTCCATTGCTGGCGCCATGGCAAATAACTTCGAGTCATCCTGCTCATTGAAGGTCAAAGACTCATCTTCCTGAGTGATAGACGAAGAAAACAATGAGTTGTTTTGTAACCGATGACAAGAAAAGCCCTGGTTAAACTGACTTTACTGCCAAGCTGGCCGATATAAACTTGTCACATTTGCCTTTTCTGCCAAGCTGGCCGATATAAACTTGTCACATTTGCCTTTTTGAGTTTATGACAATACCTATATCCATGACGTTTCTCTGAACAATAAAAACAAGCAATAAAAGACTGTCTATTTTGCCCTTGATTAAACTGTTTAAACCGACCCTGATTAGGGTTAAACTGATTCCTCTGCTGATTAAAATGATTTCTCTGCTGTTTAAATGACATTTTCTATCAAAATCTGTGTTAAAGTCCTCTACTTGCTTTTCTCCATTAAGTATCTTTGACGTAGACTTTGTTGAAAAGATAGGTATTTTGTAGTCTTTCTTGTGACCTTACTGTCGTCCTCATACTTGTTGTAGTCATTGAGGACGTGCAGGCAGTCATGGCTGCCTCTTGCAGCAAAGGAGACAGGCAGATCACTAGTATATTTTTCTTCAAAATATAGACGGTCAATTGTGGGACTTGATCCAGTGACCTCTGAATGACGGTCGTACGGACTAGCTGTCCGCCTTATCCGGTAGGTCTTGAAGAAATCGATACACGTATATGGCGCGATATTTATTTAAAGATAAACAACGCCGGATATTCAATTTAACTAATTTACGGGACGATTTATGCATAGAAACATACCGGTCCGCACGAAATCAGGACCGCACGAAATATACGAATCGACATTTAATTTTGACGGACGAAATCAGATGTCCGGATCTGATCGAAAGGCTCATAGTGGAGCCGAAATGCCAAAATAGCAGTTTGGCGGATTGCAGACCAGATGTCGGTGGATGACACGTGGCAATATATGGTTGGACAGCAGACATCACGCGAGGAGCAACTAAGGCTCCGAAACGAACACGCGTCAGCGCAACGGCCATGCCGTACTATGGCCGTACAAGAAGTACAGCGGTACTTGTATCTTCTTGCACTTTACAGTCATGTGATTGGTCGAAGTACCATAGTAGTACGTTTAGAGAGGTAGCTTAGGGCTTAGAATATTTTTTGGTTTTTCAGACTCTCTCCTAGAGTGCACATGTATTTATGGACCAACTTTGGTAAGCCATAGCTTAATGTTCAAGGGAGCAATTTCAGTGATTCTTTTTGCAGCGCACTCAGAGGAGTCTAAGCTACACAAGGGTGTAGTGGGTTAGAGTTTTTGCGTCCCAGGGTGAGAATTGTTCATTTTCAAATTCAAAAGTGCATATACTATCCTAGAGACTTCACATAAGCTTGACATTCTGTGTACCAATGGAGGTCACAGAATTACAGGTTATGGGCCCATCCACTAGGGTGCCCATTTATAATGGAACAGGGTTCATTTATTGGGAAACCATGACGAGGGGTGTATTGATTGAAAAACGGCTATGGGGCATTTTGAGTGGCCGTGTGCGATGGCCATCAGTAAAATTGGGAGTTCCACCAAGGTTTGGAGGATCTCGGTTCACAAGAAGGTCTCCCGGAGCAGAGGAGGAAGAGGATGTTGGAGAAAGCATCGTGTTGGACACAAGGAAGGAGAAGGGGAAGGAGAAACTCACACCGATGGCTACTGGACTGGCTACAGTAGCAGATGCTCACAAAATTGAGGCAAATGATACCGAAATCTGGGATTTCAACAATACTGTGACGATTCATTTTATTCTCGGACGTCACACTCAAAGAGTGGCTACACCTCATCTTCATTTTAACTCTGAGACCTCTATATGTCCTCAGAGTAGGCAGCTCACACAAAGCCTCAAGGATAACCCTGACCCCTTTGTGTTTCACCAAGAATAGCTACCACCTTGGCAGGCAAAAACTCTGACCACCTTCACCACTGTGAAGGCAAGACTCCTGTGAGTCGATAGCAAAAAGAATCTCTAAATTTGCTCCTCTGAGCAGTAAGTATGAAGAGTCAAAGTTGACCTTTTGTACAAAAGCTCTGTGGGAGAGAAGGTCTTATCTATGAAATTTTTCTGGGTAAAACTCTATCTACTCAAGATCTACATTTGATCGACAGAAAGGTACAGGTGTCTGTGTACTTTCTGTACGGTCATTGCACGACATGGCCAATAAGTCGACACATGTCATTTTTGGATTCGATCCTGAAATCGTGGAGATGCCGTATTCCAATATGCTTATGCCACATGTCATTCGATGTGGCGTTGACCGCAAACCGCCGAAAAACTATTCCACGATCTCGGCATGCTTCGCTGCCATCCGAGTAAAACGGACTTCAATCGTAGCCGTTATAAATACTTGCGCGATATTTGTTTCGCATTCGAAACAAATTGCGCGGTATCCGTTTCGCATTTTCCGTACGTTGTACATTACAAACTGCTTCTATGTCCAAATATCCCGTTAAATGAAATAACCTACGTGTACAGATTTATCTATTTATCAAACCCTATATCATATAACTTAGATTCTAGTGTAATTGGTTAAGGCTACTGGCTACAGGCAGCTTTGACAGACGGTAGGTACCAGGTTCAAATCCTGGGTCCGTCAAGTTCTATTTTGGTAAATCTACCAATCTAAAGTATGTCCCTGTCTGGATAGCATTGGCGGCCATGACTCTTTCTCCCTCTCCAACTTTCAGTGACTGCGACAAGTGTGGGAGCTTGAGAGAGGAGTTAGAGGTAGACTGCCTTTGCTTCTTTTCTGCATTTTACACAACCTAGAAAAAACTAAAATAACCTTTAATTTCTACATTCATGTGGGTAGGGTAGACGAGTTGTCGGAAGCTCTTGTCAACATTTACAAGAGTGGTACGATTCAGTAGCAGAAGCTGGTAGATCAGAAGGTACAGGCATATGTGTACAAAGGGGGAAAGATGTTAGATTTTTGTAATGACTTTGCTGGGTTATTCATGGAGTTGGAGAGTGCGGAGAAAAGGGAGACCAAGAAAGACAAGATACTTTGTTAATGAAACTCCCAGATGATTATGATAACATTGTTAACAAGGTTCAGGATTTGTCAGATCATCTTTAGATCTGGAACTTCGTTGTGGGGATGATTTTGGTTCGGGAAAGCAGAATTGAGATTCGTAAGGGAGGAAAGAGTGTTTAAGCATTGGTTGCTGGTACTAACTGGGGGGATTAGGATTCTAAGAAACCTTATGGGAACTTTGGTGGAGGAGGAAGAGGAAACCATGGCGGATCTGCACCAAGGGCTCTGAAGAGGCTGTGCCATTTTTGTAAGAAGTCGGGACACTACATGGCGGAGTGCACTAAGTTGACGGAGTTGAGATTGAAGGAGGAATCGATTGGAAAACCAGCCGCAAGGAAAGAAAAAACGTTTGTGGTTACACAAGTTGTGGGAGAGGATGTCGATGATGACAATGGAGAACTTCTCCTCAACGAGGAGTTGGAGGTGACAGGTGAGCCGGAGATTCCAAAGAGGCAAAAGTGTGCTTTCGGTGGAGTCAAAGAAGCTCCTGAAGAAGGATGGATCATTGATTCATGAGCCTCTATGCATATTTGTAGAGAAAAACCATTGTCTACCAAAATGAGAAAGATCCCTACAGTAGAGATAGAGTATGGGGATGGGAGAATAGTGACCACCAATTCGGTGGGATCAGTGGATCTGAGAGTCTTAGTTGATGGAAAGACATGTATAGTCACTTTCTATGATATTCTTTTTATTTCGGAGTTGAACAAGAATCTAATCTCTACGTCGCTCTAAGATGATAAGAGCTTTGAGACTAGTACTAAGAAAAGAGTCTTTGTTGCTAGCTATGAGAATGAAGTGTACTTCACAGCTGAAAAGGGTAGCCAAGGAATGTTTAGGCTGAATTTGAGTAATGGAAAAACGGGAGTTTACTATGCTGGTGTAAGTGATTTGATGATGTGGCATAAAAGATTGGGACATGTGCATCTAGATAGATTGAAAGAAATGAAGAAAACGGGTGTAGTTGAGGGCATACATTTTGGAGATAATAAGACTTTGGATGATTGTAGTGGGTGTGCTCAAGGAAAAGCCCACAGATTGCCTTTTCCAAAAGTCGCAACATATAATGGTGAAAAGGTTTTAGATTTGGTTCATACTGACATATGGGGACCGGCCAAAGTGCCATCAGTTGGAGGGAATATATTTATGTTTAATATCACTGATAATTGGTCTAGATACTCTAGAGTATATTTCTTGAAAAACAGATTTGAGGCTTCGGTTTATTTTAAAGAATATAAATCATGGATTCGGAATCCGACGAGGAACCGAATGTAAAAAGTCTGAAAAAGAAATTGGGAAAATTGGTTGAAGTTGAATTTGAAAGAAAGAGTAACGGATCTTTGGATTCCCGAGTGCCTTCGAACATTCGGAAATCTCAAAGCTCTAAATCGAGTTCTAAATCAAGTGAGAAGGAAATTGAAATTGAATCAGAGGAAGAGAAAGAGGAGAAAGAGGAGGAGCAAGTCCTTAGAAGGAGCTCACGGAGAACAAATGGGAAGAAACCGGAGAAACTCACTTACCATCGAAAAGGGGAAAATGCATGGAAATCGCATTATTTTCTTTCCGATGCTAAAAAGACGGAGTTTCTTTTGTGGCAATCACTTACGGAAAATATGACGGGCAACCCTCAATCTTATGTCGAGGCAAGGAGTTCGACTGATTAGGAGAGTAAGTGGAAACCAGCGTGGGAGAAATAATTTAAATCGGTAGTTGATAATCGAACTTTTGAGGAAGTAAAATTACCGGAGGGGAAAAAGGCGATAGATGCAAAGTGGGTATTTAAGACGAAGACTAGAGCTTCGGGTGAAATTATTAAGTACAAGGCGAGGCTTGTCTGTAAGGGCTTGCAACAACGTGAGGGAATTGATTTTAAGGAGACTTATGCTCCCGTGGTGAAGTTCGACTCACTACGGATTATTATTGCACTAGCAGCAATAGGAAGAAGCACGTCCATCAAATGGACGTGGAAACTGCGTTTTTAAATGGTGAGTTGGAGGAAGAGGTATACATGAAGGTTCCAAGGCGTGTCTCCTTTGCAGGAAAGAAATGTATGGCGTTTGCGAAAGTCATTATATGGTTTGAAACAGGCGCTGCGCACGTGGTATTTGAGACTTCATCAAGTACTATTAAAGTTTGGATTTGTACGGACTACGTCCGATTTTGGATTTTACGTAAAAGGTGAAGGAGTTGACCAAATCATCTTTTCTGTTTATGTGGATGAATTCTTGATGGCATGCGACAAGTTGGAGCACATTAATGAGTTTAAACGTTACCTTGGATTACATTTCAAAGTAATGGATCTTGGAGAGGTACAATATATTTTGGGGATTGAAGTGATACGCGACAAAGAGGGGAACATTAAATTGAGTCAAACTCAATATTGTAAAGAGATTTTGGAGAGATTTGGTATGATTGACGCGAAACCACTTTCGACGCCGTTGGATGCAAATCTACACATTCGCAAGTTTGAGGTTCTATCGATGTACCATATCGAGAGGCGGTTGGTTCACTTATGTACCTTAGCGTTGGTACTCGTCCAGATATTTTAGCCGCGGTTTCCATCGTCACCCGTTATTGTCACGAGCCAAAGAAGGCGCATTGGGAGGCCGTACGACGTATACTTCGATATTTGGTTGGAACGATTGATCTTGGACTTCTATTTACTTCACAATTATTATTTGGATTGTGTTGGGTATTGTGACGCGGATTGGGGCGGCGATTTTGATTCAAGTAAGTCCACGTCAAGGTACGTATTTATTTTTGGAGGAGCCGCGATCTCGTCGAGTTTTAGGCTACAACCTATGGTTGCGTTGAGTTCCACAAAATCAGAGTATATGACTGCGTGTCATGCAGCTAAGGCCTCGATTTGGATTGAGGAGATGTTACGTGAGTTAAGCATTCCTATTGGTTGTATGACGATTTATTCTGACAGCGTGAGTTCCATGGCGTTGGCGAAAAATCATGTGTTTCACAAGAGGACGAAACACATCAGGACCCAATGGCATTTTGTAAGAGATTTGGTTACGGCGAACGAGATTGTATTTTCGTACGTACCGACAAAAGAGGAGGCAGCAGATTTGCTAACAAAAGCAGCTACGCATGATGTATTTGAGAGGGGGCGACCAAAACTTGGATTATTTTGAAGAGTTTGGGGATTCCGACAATAAGAGGAGGATTGTTAGGTTATTGTCGTTTTCGCGACATTCCGCGAACGTCATACGAACATCTGTTTGCTTGACGCAAAGTGTCGCGTCATCATACAAAAAGTACTACGTCGTTTCGCGACGGTACTTTTGATATCCGCGAATGAAATGTTCTATTTCGTATCGCGTCACTTGTTTGTTTCGTGCGCAGGTGTTTCAATTTGCGTTCAGGTGTGTTCGTCAAGTGACACGTGTAAAGTCGATGTGTGGAGTTAGATGTTTCGAAGGAAGAAAGCGCGTGCGCCTTCTTTCATGGAACTTTCGCTGAAGAGTGCACAATCAGCAAGGGACTGACTTCGTCGCTACGCTAAGTTTTGCTTGTTTTACCTTGTTGTCTTTTAATGTATAGTAGCGAGTATATAGGCAGCAGTGTACATGTGCAGAGTATTGAATGAATTAATCAATCTATCTTAGATGATTAATCTTGGAGTAGAGATTATTTGAAGAAGAGAGAGAGAGAGAGACAAGAGAGAAGAGAGATGATGTAAAGAGGCTTCGGCCAAAAACACTTATAAATCTTTTTGGCTGAATATTCCTCTTGTTTATTATGAGCTTCCGCTGTGTAATGATTTATGTTTTGTGAATTATTAAGAGTGAATGTCTTTTGCTTAAGATCCTACAATTGGTATCGGAGCTAGTGCTTCAAAGATAGAGAGAGAGCGCATGGGGAGGAAGAAGAATATAAATACTCCTTCCCCCATGTCGACTTCGGAGAGAGCAAGAGAGTTCAGTTTTTCGGGTTCTCAATTTGAGGAGACCCAAAATACGGAGAGAAAATTTGAGGAAATGTTTGATACAATTATGAGATATGTAGATTCCCGTTTTCAAACTCAACCGAGTGAGAGCAAAGAAAACACTTCCTTTCCGGCTACCGCTCCATTCATTGGAGGAGCTAATGAGAGTGAGAGAAAAGAGAGGATTAGGAAGGGAAAGTCGAAGATAAAAGAAGAAGAGTTCGAGTTTGACGAAGGATTGGAAAACGAAAAAAATTATAATATGTCGGGGAAATCTGTGGCCTTTAATGGCACCAATTATGCCGTTTGGAAGAAGTTTATTTCAGGCCAACTTATTCTCAAGATGCTTTGGAGGATTGTCAATGGAGAAGAGAAAATGCCACTCGAGAGTAAGGCACGTGCTCAAAAGAGGTTGAAGGATATTGCGGCAACGACCAGTTTGATGAAAAATTGCACTGTTTCCGTGCTTGATCATTTCTTTGCTCACAGCACGGCCCATGAGTGTTGGCAAGCACTTGAGGAGCAATATGAGAAAGACGTTGAGAACAAGGGTCAATATGTTTATACGGACTTTATGAATTTTAAAATCAAGTCAATTGAATTGATCGATGATGCCGTGAAGCGCTTCAATATTATACTCGAGCAATTAATCAACAATGGCCGAGTTATCTTAGATGCGGATAAGTTAAGCGTTTTTCTTAATGCTTTACGAAGAGGCTTTCGCATCTTAAAGCTATTTTACGAGCGAAAGCGGATAACACCTTTGGATTCACCGTCAATTTTATCAAAATGTCGGAGGGAACTCCATCGGCTTTTTCAAGTGGAGGAGGAGGAGTTCTCAACTCTACTACTTCCAAAACCCCGGATCTTAAATATGCCGCTGGTAGAGGAGGTGGCCCGAGAGGTGGTGGTGGCGGCCGAGGCAACAAGAGGGATCAAGGTCGTCCACCGAAGGTCCCTTCGGATCTTTCCAATATGACATGCTACCGGTGTAACCGGCTTGGACATTTGTCTTCATCTTGTCCGGATAAGGACAAGCAATGTCATTTTTGCGGTAAGTGGGGGCATACGATCTCTCACTGTTATGCAAAGAGTGGAAGAGGAGGTAGACGAGGTGATAGAGAACGCCCGAGATAGCGGCCGAGGAGGAGGCCGCGGTGGTGGCCGTGGTTACGGTAATGCAAATTACTTTGACTATGGTAATGAAACCGGTGATGAGTTTCCGGTTCTTAATCTTACCCTTGATTCGGTAAGTAGTAGAGGAAATTTGGAGAAACATTGGATTATTGATACGGGGGCATCTCACCATGTTTGCACGGATGCTACCTTGTTTGATGACATAAGGGAACTTACGGTTCCAAAGTTTATTATGGTTGCAAGCGGCCATGTCATTTCGGTTGGTACGGTTGGCACGGTTCGGCTTGATCTTATTTCATGGGATAATGATGGGATAGAGAGATCGACGGAGTATCGTCTTCAAAATACTCTTTATATTTTGGACGGTTCGGTTAATTTGTTAAGCGTTCCACAAATCCAAAAGAGTTGTGGCAGCTTACTTGCGAGAGGTGATCAATCTATCGAGATTTGGAATGAGAAGGGAAATGTAATTGGAGAAGGAGTTGTAACGGATGGGAATCATAGTCGGCTCTTATGGAGGAGGCCAAAATCTAAAGTTCCCACCGAGGGAATTTCACACCAAATTTCAGAGTTGAAAGGTGATCTTACCTTATGGCATCATCGGATGTGTCACACATCCGAGGTAAGTTTGAAGAAGATGATTCGTCATTTTTCGGTGAGGGGTTTGGACCTCGCATCCGGTGAGAAGGTGATTGAATGCGGAGGATGTAGCAAAAGACGTCAAACTCGGAAATCCCATCCGAATAAAGACATCAAGCATCAAGCTCAAAATCCTTTGGAGGTTGTCCACATCGATCTTTGCAGACATATTAAACCCAAGACAATTGGAGGTAATAAGTATACTTTGGTGATTGTTGATGACTTCTCATCGAAGGCATTGGTGTATTTATTGAAAAAAAAATCGGATGCATTTGAAAATTTTAAAGAATGGCATGTAATGGCCAAGAGGCAAATTGACAAGAAGCTTAAGTCCATTCGGTTGGATAATAGAAGGGAGTTTGTTGTTTTTGAGGGGTATTGTAAAGAGTGGGGGGGTAAGGCATCAATTCACGGCTCCTTATTCTTTGGAGTCAAATGGAGTGACCGAGAGGAAGAATCGTACCTTACAAGAAATAGTCTGTGCGACGGTTCATAGTTCTAGACGAGAGATGTTTTTGTGGGGAGACACCATTTTACGGCGAATTACATTTGTAACCGAAGACTCACTTCGATTTTCGAGAATAAAACACAGGAGGAGTTGTGGAGTGGTAGAAAGCCCACGGTTCATCATTTGAGAATTTGGGGATGTCATGCTACAGTTTATATGGAATCAATTAAAAAGAAGGGGAAATTTGCACCAAGGTGTTGGCCGAGAATTTTTATTGGTTATAGTGCGAAGGGGAATTTGTACCGAGTGTATGATGCGGCTCGTCACACCGTGGAGGAATCTCGAAAGGTGCATTTTCATGAAGATCTCAAATCCGCTATGAATTCCGTTGGGAAATTGAAGGAAAACTTGGATTTTTATGAGGAGAGTGAAATTAAGAGTTTTCCGTACATTGGGGATTCAAAATCCAATGAGGAACCAAATGTAAAAACTCAGAAAAAAAAATTGGGGAAATCGGTTGAAATTGAATTTGAAAGAAATAGTAACTGATCTTTGGATTCCCGAGTGCCTTCGAACATTCGGAAATCTCAAAGCTCTAAATCGAGTGAGAAGGAAATTGAAATTGAATCTGAATAAGAGAAAGAGGAAAAGGAGGAAGAGCAAGTTATTAGATGGAGCTCTTGGAGGACAAAGGGGAAGAAACTGGAGAAACTCACTTACGATTGAGGACTCACAACGGATAATTATTGCACTTGCAGCGATGGGGAAGAAGCATGTCCATCAAATGGACGTGGAAACTACATAAAGGTACCGGAAGGCGTGTCTCCTTTGCAAGGAGGAAATGTATGGCGTTTGTGAAAGTCATTATATGGTTTGAAACAGGCGCCGCGCACGTGGTATTTGAGACTTCATCAAGTACTATTGAAATTTGGATTTGTACAGACTACGTTTGAATCTGGAGCTTACGTGAAAGGTGAACGAGTTAACCAAATGATATTTTCTGTTTATCTGGATGATTTCTTGATGGCATGCGACAAGTAGGAGCGCATTAATGAGTTGAAACGTTACCTTTGGTTACATTTCAAAGTGACAGATCTTGGAGAGGTACGATATATTTTGGAGATTGAAGTGATACGCGATAAAAGAGGGGAACATTAAATTGAGTCAAGCTCAATATTGTAAGAAGATTTTGTAAGAGATTTGGTTACGGCGAACGAGATTGTATTTTCGTACGTACCGACGAAAAAGGAGGCGGCATATTTGTTGACGAAAGCTGCCACGCATGATGTATTTGAGAGGGGACAACCGAAACTTGGATTATGTCGAGGAGTTTTGGTGATTCCGACAATAAGAGGGGGATTGTTGGGATATTGTCGTTTTGCGGCATTTGGCGAAGTGTCATACCAACATTTATTTGTTGGACTAAAGTGTCACATCATCATACAAAATGTACGACGACTTTTCGTGGCGTTACCTTTGTTAATCGTGAATGAAATGTACTATTTCGTTTCGCGTGACTTTTGTTTGCGTGCGCAAGTGTTTCATTTTGCGTGCAGGTGTGTTCGTGAAGCGACACGTGTAAAGTCAAATTTTGGAGTTATTCGTTTCGAAGGAAGAAAGCGCGTGCGCCTTCCTTCGTGGAACTTTCATTGCAGTGTGCGACAGTTAGTTAGGGACAGCTTGCTTGTCTTACCTTGCTGTCTCTTAGTGCAGAGTAGCGATTATATAGGCAGCAGTTGTACGCTGTAGAGTATATTGAATAATGAATTGAGTCTTATATGATTAATCTTGGAGTAGAGATTATTTAAAGAAGAGAGAGAAGAGAGAGAAGAGAGAAGAGAGAAGAGAGAAGAGAGATGATGTAAAGAGGCTTCGGCCAAGAACACTTATAAATATTTTTGGCTGAATATTCCTCTTGTCTTTTATGAGCTTCCGCTGTGTAATGTTTTATGTTTTGTGAATATATTTGAGTGAATGTCTTTTGCTTAAGATCCTACACTATTATCTTTTTTTTTCCTGTATCGTTTATAGCATGGATGTTGCCATTATGGATGTTGCCATTATTTTACATTTGCTGTTTTTGGAGTGGATGTGACCGTTTTCTTTATGTTCACCATTTTTATGTGAATGCGACCATCTTTTTTAAGTCAACCGTGGATAGTGTTGATGCAGATTTCTCCATAGAAATCATGAAAGGCAGACTGGCCATCATTTTTACATGTGGATGCCATGATCTTTTTTCATGGTCACCATTATAGTGTGGATAATTTCATCTTTTCGTCCGTGCCAAAAAAAATTGCAATCCACAATCCATGATGTTTGTGTTCGGACGGATCTGAAGCCCTTTGTTGAATTATCTGAATCATCACCTTTCTTTGTGCTTACCATTTGTATCGTGGAGGATATCACCTTTTTCTTTCCTTTTCCAGTTTGTTGTAGTGAATGCTACCAACTTCTTATATTTTATCTGTTTATAGTGTGGATGCAGGTGGGCTGTAATGAGGATGCCGTCATCTGTCCTTATGTTTTCCATTTTTAGTGTGGATGATATCATCGTTTTTTTCTTTTCGGGCAGGTGGAGGCCCCAGGCTATGGTGTTATGGGGAGAAGGAGACACTTTTTTGTGCCCTGACCCTTCTGATGTTGTACCCAATTGTACAGCTTATTGCTTTCCTCAGGTATTCTATAAGTTTAGAAGTAATGGCATTTCTAATAAGTACAATATACTGTTGTGTTAAAACCTCTAAATTTATTGCCTAACCTCTAAATTAATTGCCTATCTCCCTCTCTATCTCTTGCTCTCTTCTATCTCTTGTGACGAATATGTATATTTTATGTCGGAGAGTTCCATAGGCTCATTGTACTTCCGCAGTTTACAAATAATAATCCTACAAAACCCTAAACCAGTTTGGAACCTTCGCTGTTTAATCAGATTTCCAAATATAAAGGTCTCCATTGCTTTTCTTTTTGGGTTTGAGTGCCTTTGTTTTCTGCACCAATTTTATGTGTTCAAGTTGCTTTTCCTTGTTTTTTTGCCCTGCTTGTAGTTTTTCAGTTTTGGCCATGCCACCACTTTTATACCTTTGGACTCCATATAATTTACCATCGCGCTTTTTAATGCAATTTGCGGGGTTTAGTTCCAATATTATGTCTTGAACACAACCATGTACATTCACGTAATCATTATGATTTCCACAGCGATACGTATGGAAAGCAAATTTCAGACGTATGCTTATTTTAGGGTTATTTTTAGGGTTTTTTATGGTGGTTAAAAGGCAAATCAAGAAACTTTGCTCAATAGATTAATATCATGGTAATTACCTATTCAATAATTTGGCCTTAGACATAAAATTGTCTAGATTTCCACTGTAATGAATGACTAGTCAATGAAATCCACACAAATTACGGTGGGCAAGTTTGGAAGAAAGAATTTTTACATATTCAAACTTTTGCAGAAAACTGTTTTTTTGCATATTTGAAGGTTTTGACTAATAATAAGATAATAAGAATGAAGCTTTGATGAAATTGTTCTTAAATGTTACGGTGTGAGGAATATGACTACACGCCACTTGCCCACTGTTATTTGTGTGGATGCCCACCGTAATTTGTGTGGATTTCGTTGACTAGTCATTCATTGTAGGGAAAATCTAGACAGTTTTATATAAAACCCAGGATAAATTAAAAAGCACGATGGTAAACCATCTCAGTCCGGGGGTACAAAAGGGGTGGCATGGCCGAAACTGAAAAACTACCAGCAGGGGAATAAGATAACAGCACAACAAAAACAAAAAGAAAACAACAACAAGGAAAATAAAAGCACCCAAACTCAAAATGAAGAGCACGACAACTGACAAAGCCAGAACTACAACCCCAACCCCAACCCAAAATATATCCATGTAAATTGTAAATTGCTCAAGGCCAAATTATTGAAGAGATAACAACCACGATGTACTTAGCAAATTTTCTTGATTTGCCTTTTAAGCACCATTAAAAAAAGGGATCTGAAAATTGCTTTCCATACTAACTGCTGTGAAAGGTTTAGTGATTACGTGAACTTGCATGGTTGTGTTCAAGGCATTATATCGAAACTGGAGAGCCTTATATCTGGAAATATGATTAAAAAGCGTAGGTTTAGAACTGTTTAAAGAGGGTTTTTATATGCAAATGTGGATAACCTATGGAGCTCTTTGACATGAAACATAGTATTAGTCACAACAAATAATCTGTTTCTTTATTTTAAGTATTGCACGATTGTAATTTCAACTTCTACCTTATGGATTTCGACACGGCAACACGGCAAAAACTTAACTGCTTGAAGCTGAGCCAATCTGAAGAGAAAGAATTAATTTGAAAATGAAAATCAACCTTTGGCCTTGTTCCATACTGTCATTGAATGTCATAAAATTTTACAAAAGTTGGTGAGTACACATCTTCATCAAAGAGAAAGAGAAAGAGAAAGAGAAAGAGAGAGAGAGAGAGAGAGAGAGAGAGAGAGAGAGAGAGAGAGAGAGAGAGAGAGAGAGAAAGAGAGAGAGAAAGAGAGAAAGAGAAAGAGAGGGAGAGAGAGAAAGAGATAGAGAAAAAGAAAGAGAAAGACGGAAAAGGAGTCAAGAATGTTGGCAAAGGTATTTACAACCAAATTTGAAAATAGTAAAAACTACCGGAAATTTATCAACATGATGTTGTGAATATTTGAAAACATATGTTAATATTGAACGCAGTTGAAAACATTTGAAGTTTTCCTCAATACACAACATCCTTGTGATGAATTTGCAGGGGTCTTGTAATAAGAGTTATTTTTAAGTTCAGGGAAAAAGCAAAACAAAAATCATCCATTTGTTATTATAATGCTGCAAAAAAAATGTGTCGAAAAATGTTAAATTGACATCAACCTTTTGATGTCAGTCTGTTGAGGACTGTTTCAGTATTACTATTTCCGGTTCGATTGATGTGCATGATTCTGAACCGAAAAAGTAATTAGCGTTAAATATAATTTTTAATAAGTATTAAATAACGCTATTTTGTGTTCACTGGGCAGAAAAAACAGAGATATAATTAGTCTCTCTGACGCTTATTGCGATTCACGGTATACATTCGAATTACAAAGGCTTAAGGAAATAATATGGCATCAAATGTAAAAAAAATGGTCAATGGCATTCTCCATATTAGAAAACTCAAAAGTAGTTCCGGCAAAAAAATTAAATCAAAGTCACGGGTTATCCGTATCCACATTGTTTAAAAACCGAATCCTGGTATATTGTCTCGAAGCGTCTGGAACAAAAGTAACTCTGTCCTACTCCATAAATTACTTCTATTACTAAGAGGTACCAGTTTCTATATTGTAATCAGAGTATACGCTTTCTTTTTTTACTGCCGATACTACTACAAAGTTCAATTTTTCTGGAAGTAGATTCTGTAGTCTTGAGCTCTAATATATGTCAGTCACTTGGAGAGTTTTTTTTTTTTTTTTTTTTTTTTTTTTTTTTTGGAGTAATCGGATGTTTTCCGAAGTTGGAAACATTTTGAAATCTTAGTGATTATGAGTAGAAGTAACAATTCAAATAAAAAAAAACAAAGGTCAATTCAACTTCCAAACTCTGTGAGCTTTTCTAGTCGATTCTATACCAAGCAAGACGGTGTATTAATCCAGCGGGAGGGGGAGGGAGGGAGGGAGGGAGGGGGGAGAGGGAAGAAGGAAGCAATTGCTTGTTTGCAAACTATTTTAAATGCTGGTTCTATATTGTTGTAATTGACAGAAATTTCCTATGTTGACCTGGAAAGTCAAACTGATTCACAAATTTGTAGGACAGAAAACAATTGACAAATAGATCAATTTTGGAATTGGATATTTTACAATTTGTCAATTAGGTTTTAGTTCTCTCAAATGGAAATGACATGCATTTATCATCACCATTGTCTACTTCTTGTTATCCAGACAAAAAAAAGAATGCAGGCAACTAAGATAAAAATTAGTTAGTTATTGACTGAGTATCATAAAAACCTTAAAAAACATGCCAACAATTTTCAGCCAGAGTCAAATTACAAAATTAATTCCAGCTTAAATGAAATGATGCCAATGATAATTGTGATGACAATTCCAACCGACAAGTGACTTGAGGAATTTAGAAATGTTATAACTTAAAAAAACAAAAATCACTAAAAATCACTTTTGCTTTAAAATCTTTGGTTCAGAATCACTTTGGTGAACATAAACAACTCAGTTGACAAAACTTTCTATTCATAAAATGTAAATTTTTCCATTTGCTGCCTGCAAAAAGCTTAGCTTCCAACTCATACCTAGTTGGTCAAAGAATGATTGCTCACTACTTCAAAAAAACCAATTCAAAGTATCTACAAAACCTGGTCAACTTCTCTGCCCAATCTCAATTAATTAATCGCAACAGCTAACTATAAGTATAAGTCCCTAACTAAAATTGTTTACAACTGCAGTTAAACAATGTTTAAAAATGGCACTTTGCAAACTAATATATACAGCTCACAAATATAATAAAGAAAAAAAAAAAAACGTCAATCTAAAAACTATAACAACAACAACAAAAACACTCACAACTCCTCTGTCTTACCAGATTGACTGCTGAAAAAGTGTTGCACCTCATCCAACCACTTTTCCGCAGTTGGCGCTTCATGCAACACGTGGTTTCCACCCTCATAAAACGACAAAGTACCGTCCTTGTACGTCTTCACGATGTACTTCGCCACCTCCGGCTGAATCTTCGAACCGTTGATTTGACTTCCCGTCGCTTCGATATCGCCAATTTGCAGAAGCGTCATCATGGCGATACTCGGGACCGCTTCATTGTTCGCGCTATCCACCGATCCTAGGGTTCCCTCGCAATTATCGATATCGAACATCCGCCACGCGGCAAGATTTGACATCGCCAGCGACGGAAGTGCGGCGCCGCCGATATCCATGATCTCGAATTCCTCGTCCGTCATATTTTTTAACTGACGGACAAATATCGGCATTTCCGTGTGAGTAGCGGGATCAATGGTGGACCAATGGACGGGCTCGCCCGGGAATCGAATCCACGGCGGTTCCTCCAATACCAGCGCTCGTACAAGGGAAGGATAACGTCTCGCCACACGTGCGGCCGTTGCGGCACCCATGGATGTGCCCATGAGAAAAACGGGCTCGTCCGGTGACACGTGTTCGATGACCGCCACGGCGTCCTCTACCAGGTGGTTCATCCTGAAGCTGCCAGCTGGCACTGGAGAAGAATAGCCGTGACCGCGTGCGTCGGGAAGGACGAGAGTGAAGGATTCAGTGAGAGATTGCGTGTCGACAATTAGAGTGGCGCCGTTGAGCCACATGGCGTGCAAAAAGACAAGAATAGGAAGGATAGCGCCGGAAGCGTTAGAGCTGGCAGGTGAAGCGCTTTGGTAGAAAGTGATGTTGATACCGTTGGCCATTAGCGCTCGGTGTTGCCACGTGGCACCTACATTTAAGTTGTTGACGCCGGGACCTTCCATATCGGTTCTGAATTTTATTGTTTTAAAATTTTAGAGTAAAAGTCACCTACGTGGACGCCCCTCGGCCGCTCGTTTCTATGCAAATAGTATGTACAGTATAACTGTTTAATTTGATGATATTTCAGAATTGAATTTTTTTCAGGGTTGCGTCTAGCATTAGGTACGTGACACGAGTGACTTCCAAACTTTATTCCTCCTCCTGCAAGAGCCTCAGGATAGTGAGGATCTTGAGCCCAGAACTATTTAAGGGTGGGGGGACCCAAGCTAAGTATTATTTCCTGACTGCGGTTCGGGGCGCGGAGCGGTCCAATGGCCAAACGGAGCGTGTCGTTATTGGATTTGACCGAACGTCCCTTTGGTAATTGACTAATTGTCCAGCGCCGTTCCGTGCTGAGAATAGCTGTTTCACACTTTCCTGGGAGCATTAACCTGTTCCGGTGCCCGATTCTGTACGGACTACCGAAGTCGGCGCCTTGCATTTCGCGGGTTGTATTTTTACGCCGTACGTTATTCAATTCCGTGAAACTTTTATTTTTTCGGAGGCGATCTAGATCGTCCGATCTAATTTTTTTCGTGCGGATAAGCCATTTACCGATCCAGTCATCAAAATCCTTCTGGGGCTGCTGACGCGATCGTGAGTTCCTGACTATCCGATCTGATTTTTCTGACGCCTTCCGTGGTTCACATTGCCGCGTACAGAATAGATGACGAAATGAAAATGTTACGGTACAGTAGACCGTCAATCGCTATTAGAGTAAAGGAATAAATAGCGTAAAAAAAAAAATTAGTGTTATTAATGCTAATTGGGAGTTTATTTTTTTTGAAAAAAAACATACATACTAATTAATCCATAATTGTAATTTGGGTTGTCCCGAGTAATAAATACCCGCCGTTTCGATGTCCACAGTAGTACATGTATCCTTACAAAATCTGACAATTCGATCTCGGCGCTAATTGCGGCCGTCCGATTAGAATCTAATTTAATCGTAGCCGTAATAAATACATGTGCGGTATTTGTTTCATTTACGAAACAAATGCGCGGTATTGATTTATAGACATGTTAGATTTCCTAGAAATCCGGGATTCGACATGTCCCACACTTGGGAAAATTGAGCCGGCCAGGGTTCGAACCTGGGACCTTTCACTTCAGCTGCAAACGCACTACCACTGTGCCACCAGCTCGATGTTGAGACTGGCAGGTCCGTACCCATTTATTACGGGCAGCTCGAGTATGGATATTTCCATATTCTACCCCGTATTGGACCGGCTTCACGTGCCAATCCAACATAGTGGGCCCTCCTCTGATGTTTGCCGGCATGCTCGACAGCTGTCAAGCTCGTGTGCTTCAGAGGCACCCCTTTTATCTTACCAAGGATTCACGGGCCTTTTACCTCTGTACGGTCATTAAAGTACGGGGAAAAGAGCGCACTCAGCTGGACCAGATTCTTCTATTTTCTTAACAAAACAAAACGCACTTTATTTCGCACCTAACGGAGGCCGGACGACGGAGTTACTCTGTTCGAAAGATTACCATCCTGTTACATGTGACCAGTTGCCAAATGTCTCATTGGGGGCTACATTGTGGAACGCCACGTAACTTTTGGGATAGTCTTGTAGGTTTTGATGTTGGCTGTCAGTATGACGTTAGTTCAGGTCTGCCAGCCGGGTAGAGCATTTATTAATGAGAGTCAAAGTTAGGCGTTTCACGTCAATTTAGAACTTTGTTGCTCAGGATTGTACCATAGAAAAACACGTGGCTTCTAATCTAGCCGGAGATAGTCGCCTAACTTTTTGCCCTGAGTGTAGTACAACCTGTTTTGTCTTCTGTCCGTACAATAACAATTTCTGGCCAGTGATTGGATCCTGGTATTGCTTTGACTTTGGTACTATCGGTAGGACAAACTTTGCTTGTATAAGGCACTTAGGGCCGGGGGAGACAGGTTGCTGTTTTAGTACTGTCTCCTGAGAAAAACCCTAGAAATTCCAGCAAATTTTCTTGTGGAGAACTTTTGTTTTGTGTGTGATTGTGACCCTATTGCCATCTTGATTTTCATCCGTCCTTTGTGGAAATCGTAGTCCGGTTTGGTGGTTGGCACTGTCTTTTCCTGTTTGGGCGACTTGTGGACTGGTGTTTGTTGGAAATCAAGAAGGGTCTTGCCAATTTCGGGTCGCGGAAACCAAGGAGTTAAGGAGGCCTTACCTGTTCCGGGGTTTTCGGAGGGAGATTTCGTCTCCTTTTGTTGTCTTTGTTACGTTTTGAGGGTAGGTTGAGTTCGCTTGCTATTTTTCATATTCTATCTTAATTCTCAATTTTTCTAAGGGCAAGGTGATATTGTTAATTATGAGACAGCATTATTTATATTTCTATCCTTTCATTTTTCTGAGTGGAAGTATCTTTGTTCTCTCTTTGGTAGTTCTTTTTGTGGCTTCGGTTTGGTTTCCTCCGAGGGTGATTACAAGAATCTTTTGTACCAGGATAGTGGATTCTGAGAGGACTTTTGTTAGACTTTCGACAGACCATCACAGTACTGAAACAGCAACCTGTCTCTTTAGGTTAAAGAGGATAGGTGCTCAAGGCGGAGTACTTTATAAGGGGATTTTGATCTTCCTCTCCAGTCAACTATGGGGGGAGGAGAAGTTCAGGATAAGGATCTTCCGAGTGTCAGATTGGAAGAGCAAGAGAGGCAGGAAGCGGTGCCCCAAGAGGAAGAGTCTCAGATGCCCGAGGAAGCACCCCCCTTTGGCTCCCCTTTACACATAGAGCGGTTTCTTAAGGGAGAAATGCTTCCGGAGGTTGCACTCGAAACTCCTCCAACGAAGCCAAAAAGGCGACCCTCTCCTCCACCTCCACCTGTCTTTTCCCCCGAGAAATTTCCAACGTTGTCCGAGTCAGTCAGAGCTAGGGCTTCGGAGAAGGCGGAAAGGCCGCCCTTATCCCCTAAAAGCCGTAGAAAGGGGTTGGCCCACAAGGAAGCGGTCCCTGGTCACCTTCCCGAGATCGGTCTCTATACCCGATTAAGGCACCGATAGCAGAAATGTACATAGATCTTGAGATCTTGGCCGATCGTAACCGGCCAAGTCGCAAAGAAATCTTAGCCCTTCATGATCTCCATGAGTTGAAGGTTAAGAAGGAGTTGGTGCAACGGGTAGCAAGGTCTGACCGAGCTAGAGTAGTACGCCCAGTGGGAGGTGTAGTGGAGATACTTAGCAGTTCGTCGGAGAGCGGCTCATCAACCTCCGTACCGGAGAAACAAGGGGGACCATCAACTTCAAATTAGCAACCCACCCCCTCTCAGGACAGCGCAACTTGCAGGCCGGCTCACGGCGGGGCGATGCCTCGAACACGGGCCGGGGAAGGAACCAGCAAGCGAGGGTTACCCGAGCCAAAGAAGGGGTACAGGTTCGATCATCGGGACCGCAAGGGCAGGTTCGCTCCCCGACCTAAAACGGAGTCGTTCTTCCCTTCCGATTCCACCTCTCCGAGCTCAAAGTCTCCATCTACATCGGCGGTTCAACCATCTGAGGGGTTGTGGCGTTCTAGACCCACCGATCCCGAGGTACTAGGTTTGGGGATTGTGGATCTCTCAGGGGTGGTGATCGGTACACAAAAATTGGTTCATATCCTGCGATCCCAGAGTCAGGCTACGGCGGGGGCTGAACCCGTCACCATCGATTGGGAAGCTCTTGAAGAAGAGAGGAAGAGGGCCCTCGAACAAGAATTGCTCCTCATAAGGGAGGCTAGACGGATATCAAGAGGGATCCTTAGTGGACAGGTAGCTCCTCCTAGAGAGACAGGTCCCTCTGCTGAGAGACAACCTAGAGTGCAGACAACCCCTACGGAGAGGCAAGCTCCCGGGAATTCCTCGGAACTTAGACTGGAGTCTCCTCTTCAACGGGAAGGGGGGGAAACAACAAAACCTAACAAACAGGGGATGGGTGCAGATCTAACGGGTAACGTTGCAGCCGCCACCACTGAGCGTCCCACTTTTGTCTCACTGGCTGGGTCTTCAACTCGGGAGGTCGTGGTGTTATTACAACCCGACCGGAGACAACACATTTTCCTTAGATTTTCCACTCCTCCACCATCACCACCTCAAGCATCCTATTCTTCTCCATCTGTTTCTCCGGCTGCTGCAGTTTGGGGTCCCCGGGCCCACCTGTCTTACCATACAAATACGACGTCCCTGCCTACTCTCCTCCTCACCGGTGTTCTCTTGCTTCCAGCGAAGGAACACCTCCGCCAGAGGCCTCTAGAAGGCTTACAAGGAAACAGACTCCTTTTTCTCGTAGCCCTCTGTCTTCTCCATCTCCTTCTCCACCAATCCATAAAGGACCCCTGGTGGTCAAACAACTTCTCCAAATCCCCTCGGTGGAAACAGTACCCCGGGAAGAACCAGCCTCTCGTGGGTATAGAGGAGCAAAATTTCGGACTTCTTTCCCCAAGCTGATAGTCTCTTTTTCCCCAAGAAATAAACCCAAGGGAAATACAGGTTTTTGCGCTAAATCACCAGTAGCTGCAACTTCCTCATTGGGGGGGGTGCCCATCTCTCGTCAGGCAGCTCCTTCTACCGAAAAAGGAGGCGGCCCCGGGTCAGACGACGCAGATCGAAGGGTAATTTCACTGGTTCAGTTTGTCAGCCCAACCGGACCATCCTCTTCTCAGTTTACCAACCTTACAGAGGAGGAAAAAGAAATGGGGGACGTAAGGATCTTTTTGGGAGATAGTTCAGGAACCACTTTCTCGGATTTTGAATTGCTGTAGAAATCTTTCACCCAATCCGAAATCAACAAATATAGGGGCGCAGCCATTCCGGATGACTTCGAAACCACGCTTTTCCCCATGATGGTAAATTATCTTGCTGGTGGCGCTCTGGCTGATTATAAGGAGCGATAACCTCTTTTGATGGCTCCCAACATCAAAATTTCAGACCCTATCCTGGATGAGGCAGTCTTGCGGGCGAAAGCAGACTTGGCTGCCGCTGCAGCCGCTCCTGTCACCGCCCTCTTCACAGAAGACATGAAATTGCAGGCACAAGGACGAGCCTATGTCGCTCAGCTTCAGGCCATCCAGGAGGCCAGGGCAGCCACTCGGATGGTTGCAGACCCAACCCCCTGTACCACTCTTTTGAATGCCTTGAGACTCCTTTACACCGAGAGGAATGAATCCGCTATCAAAGAATGAATCCGCTATCAAGGAATTCACGGAATTCCGTTGCCAAAAGAGTGAAACACCCCAGACTCTTTTTAACAGATTGTCCAGTCTCTGTCAAAAGACCAAACTCTCAACCATAGATCTTTCGGCCATGGCAACTAAATATTTCATCGCCGTCCGAAATTCAATCGGACCGACGGGGCAGGCAGCCCTCGATAAGTGGATTGCGTGACAGGCCATCCAAGACGTCAATCCAACGGCCAAAGAAATCTATTTGTCCGCTATCAAGCTTTATGATCACTTTGTCCACCGAGAGGCCCAGGAAAAGGCGGTAACCGGAAAAACCCGAGGTAACTTTGCAGGATTTGTCGGAGAAATGCCTTCTGAAAATGAAGAGTCGGCCGAACTCCTAGCTTTGCGGAAGTTTAAGGGGAAACAGGTGGCGGATAGCGGATCCGAACCAGCCATGGGGGCCGATGATCTTGTCTTCCTCTATAACTGTTTAAACTATCAACAAACAGGTCATGGATGGAAGCGATGCCCCCGGAAGCTCAAACCGGAATTTGCTCTTAAGTAGAAGGAATGGGAGAAGGAGAGAGCTGAAAGGACAAAGAGGCAGCAAGAAAGGAAGCAAGGAGGAGGGTCAGACGATAAAACACTGGTTAACAAAGATAATTACCGGCCGACGCCACGATCTGACACTGCAAAGATGTCGCAAGCCCAATTGCGACAGATAAAACTTCCAAAATTTGATGAAGCGCAAATCTCTAATGAATTGAGGGGCAAATATACTACCGAGGGCTCCAATTGTGAGGCTTGAGGTTTCATGGGTCACAAGGAAGGCCAGTGCTTCCGAAAGAATGGAGTTCCCAAAGAGATGATGCAATATGCACTGTTCACCGGAGAAGGTGAAACTTTCGTGAATCCTCTCCCGTTGCAGCTTCTTTACCCTTGGGGACGCCGCACCCCGGATAACCCAAAACAACAGCCAACCGGTCAAGCCCGATTAACCCCGGAATTATCATCCAACAGCAGAGCCAACAAATGGCAGCCATGGCTACAGAATTGGCAGCGCTGCAATTAAGATCGCCCTCCAAGACTCCCGCTCTGACGGCCGCCCAGAAATTCCACCGGAGAAAACAGGAATTACTACAGAAGCTAGCGGAGCTTGAACAGGAAACCGCAGCGGGCGAAGACGATGACGAGGTGATGGGGTGGGACATGGAACCTCCTAAAGCCCATCACGCACAGACCTTCTTTTCTGGAGCCTGGAATGTCGGTGTCGGGGACACTCATAGGAAGCTCCACAACTCCACCTTGGCGCAACGAAAGGACCGGCAAAAGCTCGCTCCACGAGACCACAACAGGAACGCTACTGGACGTATGTTCTTCACCCCCAGGGTCGTCATCCTGAACGACAACATAGGTCTCGGAATAAAATCTACAAACCCACCTCCACCAGCCGCAAAGAAACTGCCTCCTGGATTCGAAAATTACAGGACAACTAAAACAAAGAAGATGGAGGAACTAGCAAAGGAGGAAGAGACGCGTGACAGCCAAGACTGGTTCGAAAAATATTTGGCAGAACGCTCGGAGGATAATACGCCAGAAACGCCGCCAGCGCTAGAATCCAACCAAGAAAGTGAGGAAGCAGGGAAGGGGGAGAAGGAAAATCAACAGGTGGAACCATCAGATTCCTTCTTTTCGTCGCCAAAAAATCAACCTCCTTCCTCCAAACCAGCAGTGATGTTAGTAAGGCATCTAATGCCCTACGCTCTCACTCACGTGAAAACACTGGCCTCTTCTCATAACTTGCCGGAAGAAGTTCTCATCCTAGCCCTCGGAGAGGAAATCCATTCAGGAGGGGAGAAATAGCGAGCCGATCACGCCAAATCTGTTTTTTGGTCAGCAGACCCAAAGACCCCTATGATGGATATGGACTACAAAACGTTATCTGTTGCGTTAATTCTCAACCCGACAGGGAATTTCAAACTCAACGGATACGGCGGGTATCAAGACGCAGTTGTCGATACAAGAGCACTCCCAAATCTAATCACCACATCGGCTCTCCAGCAAATGCTTGAAGAACTCCAACCGAAAATCTTTCCTAGTGACATTTGCCTAAGTACTGTTAGCAGTGGGAGCCAACCAGTACACGGAATAATCAAAGATATGTGAATAGAGTTTGTTGACGACGCAGTTCAAAAGGTCTGAATTGAACTTCCCTTCCTGGTGGTGGAAGGTAAGCAGTTTGAGATTTTATTGGGAATGGCCACCTGGACAAGGGTGAACATGGGATTAAGTGTGTGGAAGGAGCAGTTTACTGTTCAAGATCCTGAGGATCTAAAAAGAGTCAAGGTGGTGGTTCCCGTGGATCTATGGAATAGGGGGAAAGATAATGCTCCCGTCGCAGGATGTTATCCCGTCTATGCCACCCACACACCCACGGAACTGCTCGCCAGCGCCATTGATATCGCAGACATAATATAGCAATTCCCTATTTTTAAGTGGTGGGAAGAGGGATACAAGAACAGATTATTACAAATAATAAAACTTCGGCAGGAAGTTGACCAATCCTTTACCGCTGTTTTTGTGAAGGAAAAAGAACCTCGGTTGAAATCTTCGGAAGTTCCGCCCGAAAATCAAAAATTCAATCGACAAGTGGTGTCATTATCTATCCCTGATTCTGGACTCCGGATATTATCCCTATTTTCTGGAATTAGCTCGGACCTCGAAGCTGTCTTGAAAGCTGGGCATAAAGTGGAGTCATATGTGGCCGTGGAAATTTTACCGGATGCTCGGGCCGTCATTGAATACCGACTACAACAACTCCACCAATTGTATCCCCAACAACTTCCGGTATCCGCCATCTGCAGATCTCACTGGAGTGTTCCGCAAAATATAGACAATATCCTGAAACCACATCTCGCAATTCTGGAGCGAGTGGATTTGGTGATAGCAGGATGGCCATGTCAAGGATACTCTCTAGCCGGGAAAGGCGAGGGACATCAGGACAGCAGAAGTCAAACCTTCTTCCAGATGATCAAATTACTTTCTTGGCTGCAGCAGTCCCAAGACCAACCAGTGGGGTACGTTTTGGAGAATGTCTACCCGGGAGATGTTAAGAGAAAACAAGTCGCAAATAGCTGCAATAAAGTCAAGCAGATTCTACGAGCTCCACTTGTTTTCGATGCGGCGCAACTGGGATCTGAAGTTCAGGGCTCACAGAGTTCGGGCATACTGGACCAATTTGATACCTCTGTCAGTCCTGAACCAGCTCTTAGAGAACCACCAAACAGATCCCCAGATTACCCTGCATCAAATTTTAGGGCCAGGACGAATGGCCACTCGAGTAACTAAGGCTGATCGTCCTCCGTTTTTCCACTGCAACCAACCAGGAGCACCACGGCGAGCAGTGCCAACATTGGTTTCCTTCCCTTATAGCCATGCGTATCGAAAAGGAGCGAACGGAATGATATTTGACAGCAGAAATGGAATTTGGACAACGCCAACGGTGACTTAACGAGAACAAGCCATAGGATTCCAACCAACCAGCACGGCGGCACCAGGTATTTCAGACCTCCAGCGGTGCAGCCTACTCGGAAAAAACATGGATCTAAATGCAATAACGTGGGTGATAAAACATTCTCTGGCCTTCTCTAGCCTACAGTCTCTGCAATCGAGGAATAGCTACCTTCAAGCTCCAAAGTTGTTAGCGGTGCAGGCCCACTTGCAGCTTGAGGGGGGGAGGGAGGCAAGAAAATAGTTTTTATCATCAAAATTTTCCAGTCCCAACATTTTACCGACATTAAGGGATTCCTCAGTGGGGGGGAGCGGAGGCTCGGAAACGGACAACTTAGCGGAAGTTGTTAGCAGTAACATTCTAACGGGAGGAGATGAGATAGACACGCAGGTAGGGATGGAATTCGATATCTCCCCTTGGGGTAGACCCTCGGAGGCCTGGGCAGCGGTGAAACGCGGAAAGATGGATTCGACCTTAGGGGAGCAGTTGGACCCTCAGCAAAAGGCCCAGCTCTCGGACCTGTTGGAGAAGAACAAAGAAGTGTTCTCCTGGTCAGATACCGACGTAGGCATCTACAAATGAACCCTTTTTCAAATCGATTTAATACACGAGACGTCTACTGTTTGGCAGAAGCATTACCCTTTTAGTTTTAAGGATAATGAGTTCATCACGGCAAAGGTACAAACTCAGGTAGAACCAAGATTGGTGCAGGAAAGTACCGGACTCCATGAGTTTGCGTCTCCAACCGTTCTCCCACCCAAGAAGGACTCATCTGAGAAAACGGTAGACTTTCGGATGTGTAGAGATTACCGGATGCTTAACACGGCAACTGTACCTGACCGATACCCAATGCCTACCCCGGAAGAGATTTTAGACTCGCTGGCCCGGGCCACCATCTACTCCACACTAGACATGAAAAATGGGTTCCACCAGATCGGGATGGAACCAAAGCACCTGGAAAGGACAGCTTTTTGGGTAGGGTCCAGGTTTTATGAATGGCTCTACATGCCATTCGGGCTGAAGAATGCGCCAGCCAAATTCCAACGTGCCATGGACGAGGCACTCCGGGGGATTGAATGTGCACGGTGCTATATCGACGATGTTATTATCTTCTCGAAGACATTTGAGGAACACTTGGAGCACATACAGATTGTACTCCGAGCTCTCAAAGCAACAGGCTTGAAATGTCTACAGGTAAGGGAATTTTTGGGGTCCAGAAAATTATTTACCTGGGACACGAAGTTACACCCTGGACAGTGGGTCCTCATATGGTCAAAGTTGCAGCCCTTGATGCCCTACCCCCTCCTCAGGACGTCTCAGCACTCCGCACATTTTTAGGCCTGGCTAACTATTATCGGAGTTTCATCCCTGAATTTACCAGCCACGCTCAGCCTCTGAACCAGTTGCTGCGGAAAGACCAGGAGTGGCAATGGACAGAGGAACAACAGATTGCCTTCCAGTTCCTCAAGGATTCCCTGAAGCAACACCCAGTGCTCCGAATGCCTGATCACCAAAGACCCTTCCTCCTTTACACTGATTGGAGCCGGTTTGGATTGGGAGCTGTTTTAGCCCAACTGGATGATGCTGGTGCCGAATATGTGGTAGCTTACGCCAGTAGGAGTAATAACCGAGCGGAGGGGAATTACAGCAGCTATCACGGGGAATTACTGGCGGCGGTATGGGCCATCCAACACTTCAGACCATACCTATACGGAGTCCATTTCACTCTGATCACGGATCACCAACCTCTTAAGTGGATTATAGAGA